>JABXWE010103712.1:0-26587 GCA_014611495.1 Limonius californicus | reverse complement strand
TTGATCCGCTCTGTCGATCCCTGACATATGTTTGTTGTACTGATCAACACATTCTGGTTTCAATTTTTTATCTCCTCGCCTATTCGTTGTTTCTATCATATATTGTGTTTATGGCAGGTAGAGATCATCCTCACATCACGCTTATCTTTCCACTTCGTCACCAACACCGATCCCTTTCTCTTCCAAATGGCATCTCCTTTTTTTATTTTCTGTTTCAGTAACTGCTTAGGATTGCCCCTACGATTTTTCCGCAACGTTCCAACCATGTAGGTTTTGTCTTTCAGTAGTTGCTCTGCCAAGGGAACGCTTGTATAAAAATTGTCAAGGTACACAACATGACCTTTATCGATGTACTTCCGGAGCAATTCCTGAACCACTGCTTTGGTATGAGACGCATCGTCATTTGCCAACAGTGTCCCCTTACCGGTATAGACAACCACATTTAGAATAAATCCATCATGAGTCGTGAGTTCATATAGTTTGATGCCATATTTATGGCGTTTATTGGCTATATACTGCCTAAATACAAGACGACCACGCCATAATATCATGGCTTCATCGATAGATAGATGCTTGTCAGGATATATAACGGTTCTCGTGTTTTCCAAAACCCTGTCCAAAATAGGTCGAATTTTGTGCAAACGATCTTCGGTATCTACTCCATCATGGTTAACAAATCGAAGCATTCTTAAAATATGCTGAAACCGGTTACGTCCCATAGTTTCCCCAAATACCGGATGGTAATATAAACTGTTAGTGCTCCACTGTTTCGCAAGTAAAGGAAATTTGACTGTACCTCCTAAACAGCATAAACCAAGAAACTTTTTCATTTCAATACTGGTAACATCTTTCCATTTTCGATTTCTGCTGTGTCTTCTTGTAGTGGCTGATAAGTTAGTTATAACTTCTTGTGCTCGTTTATTTGTTTCTGCGGTGATAGTATCAAGTATTGTATCATCGAAGAAAAGTTTGAAGTATTCTATAGGTGCAGCATCACGAGGTAGACTTATATTGACCGTAGGTACACCTGTAAAAGGTATATCTTGCGAGTCCTGCTCAGTTTCAGACCAGCCATCGTCAGCATCTGTAGTTGTTGTACATTTTCGTTTCTTGCTAGGTGGAGCAATATTATTATCACCATCGCTATCGATATCTTCATTATCTGAAGGCACACCGTTGTCGTTTTCAATATCAGATACTTCAGTTTCATCGTTTTCACTATCCTCAGGGTCATTCTCTGCCTCATAGTTTTTATCATCGATAGAATCATCACTAGAAAAGTCTGGAAAATTGTCACTTTCATCCGCCTGATTTGCCAGAACTTCTAATTCTGCTTGCGTTAGAGGGCGTTTGTTTTTACATTTTATATGTGGTATTTTTGAATTGTTTCTATTCACCTTGCTGCAACTGTAAACAAAAAACATGATTTCAAAACTGTCAAAAAACGTGGACGTCAGTTCTCGATAATCAAAGAAAAATATCTAAAACTACAGCAATCAGATTTTGAGGTTAGGTTGTTGTTGATATTTGTAAGTAGATAATTAGTACAACAAGAACACTTACCCAGGCTTATTAGGGTCTTTCATTACCCAACACACACTTATTAGCAATGAAACACCAATATGCAATTACTGCAACACTCAAAAATTCGGAACGTACTGCACACGCCCACGTTCAAAGCAGAACTTGCGTTTTACGAAAACAACAATGTACTATCTCCAGAAACCAAACGCCACTATAATGGTCACGTATATTAAATTTTAAACCCTTCTGAGAAGCCGCTATTCCAGACCTGTACCTCTAATAGGAGCCGCACCAACCTACAACAGCATGAAAGTTCAATGAAATAATGGCCAGTATACTGGCTGCGGGCTGTAGCGGGAATCCCGAAAGGCCATTATAGTGGCCCGTGGCACTCAACGTGTTAAAAACTGCAGAATCGATTACAGATATACTGACTTAATGGAAAACGTAGCTCACCATGCAACCGCAACGTATAAACTCCACGAGAACACCGAACAAATAAAACTGGAACGAGGAATACGACAAGGTGACAGCATATCGCCAAAACTATTTAATATCGCCCTCGAAGATGTTTTCAAAAATCTAGAGTGGAAAGAAAAGGTGTCAACGACAAACACTTAAACAACTTACGTTATGCGGATGATGTAGTTATAATAGCGCAGAACAATCTAGAAGACCTGCAACAAATGTTAATAAAACTACATCTTGAATCACAAAACGTGTGGTTGAAAATCAACTGGGAAAAGACAAAACCAATGTATCTAGGTGAAGATCATTTAAGACTAAAGAAAAAGGTCATAGAAAAAGTCGAAAAATTTATATATCTAGGACAAAATATAGTTTAGATCGAGACAGCCAAACAACAGAAACTAGAAGAAGAGTGCAATAGTCCTGGGCAGCATTCGGAAAACTCAGCTTTATACTAAGAAATAGAAAAATACCTCTATACCTAAAAAGCAAAGCACTTAATACGTGTATCTTGCCAGTAATGAGCTGAAAACTGGGTGATGTCTAAGAAAAATATGCATATATTAAGGGTAGCGCAACGCGCAATGGAGAGGTCTATGATGGGATTGACACTAAGAGACCGTAAAACTAATGAATACATCAGAGAAAGGACAAAAGTAATAGACATTGCAAGAAAAGCCGCCTCCCTAAAATGGAGATATGCTGGCCATGTAGTACGAGGGGACATAAACAGATGGAACAAATCGATACTGCAATGGAGGCCTTACACATTTAATCGACCAAGAGGAAGACCACCTAAGAGATGGGTTGGTGATATAAAACTCACAGCTGGACTAAATTGGATGCAGGTGGCAATAAAGAGAACAATGGAAGATTCATGAAGAGGCGTATCTCCAAAAATTGATTAGAAGCGCTAACGAAGAGCCCCCTTGTGTAATAAATTATGTTTATGGTTATGCCTTTCCAAGAACCGAGACTCGTCGCAGAGTAGTGAATATAATGCTTTTGCTTATGTACTACTGTTAGTAATTGTAATTACTGAGTTCTTATGATTGAAGCCTGTGGTACCTATGCTTGGGGAAGCCAGTGAACTCTCCAAGGTTCCTGGGGGTTGTGTAACCGCGCAGAAATTCCGTTTTAAGCTGCTTAATGCTTGGAAGGGACGGTGATTGGGCGTAATCACTCGACGTGACCTCGACCTGGTTGACCAGCCAGTGATCTCTGTATTGCACTTTGCAGAGTGACCTGTGGAGAGCTTGTCTCTCACTCTTTTCCTTGTGAGGCAGTCGGCGGAGGTTGCAGGTTAGGTACATCAGTAATGCTGGATTTTACGGGGGCACACCCGACTCCCTGTAAGTAGAAATGTAGAAATTGCTAATGTAGTAAGTAATGTATTATTGCTTGTGTATTTCATCCTTTGCTGTGCGTGCTGCAATAGGGTTGTGACTGTTTTTGTGTTTACTTTATGAGCGCACCGTGTATATATTTGAAGCTGTCAAATCCTGAGCTCCCGAGAATTTAGTCTTGATGAGTACACATAACCGATTTCGAAACCCTATGTCGGTGAGTGTTTAGTTATTTATTATATTTAGTTTGCGAAAATTACCTCTGCTCGCCTCGATACGAAAAAGACCCTCCTACACTCAGATCATTAAAATTTCACTTACTAACTGTATAATAATATCCCTGCATATTTCAAAAACTATTTTAACTAATAATGGCATAGAAATCGCTGCTTTCGGTATACCACTGATCTAATCTAGTTCCAGCGATATGAATTACAGACAGAATACTTAATTCTTGTCAGATAAACCACTTATGTTGTAATGACACTGCAAAAACACTCGCAATGTAGGCCTTATACTATACGAGGCGTTTTCGGAAATGCAGGACCGATCGGCTGTAAAAAAAATGTAAAAAATCTTAGATATATTATTTGCAATAGCCGAATTCGGCCAGTGTCCGAAGTATTTACCCACAACGCGTGGTGTATATTGAAGTTTACCTATAACACGTGTTGAATACATTATATTGTCCAGTGGCTATATTAATATAACCACATATATAATGTGACTTCTGACATTTTTAATTCACTTTATGGTTTTGTTCGCTTGCTCATATCGCGTTTCGAGTATAAGAATCTACCCACAAATATAGTCACTGCCTAAAATAATGTACATACTCTACACGTCTTATGGGTAAATTTCAGCATCCACCACGCTTTGTGGGTAAATATTTCGGGCACTGGCTATTGCTATACACTCCTAACACTCCTAAACTGTTTCTCTACATAGTCTCTATTCGAATTTAAACACTTATGAAATTGTTTGCATATCTTCGCCACAGAAGCATGCCGCTTGTGACGGAAACCAATTTTGTACTTTCGGTTTGAGGTCGCCATCGCAAGGAAAGCCGAGGTTTATTAAAAATTCTTAAGATGGAGGAATAGGCGACAGTCACTCGGCATTTAGTCGGGGCTGCATGGGGGTTGGGTTAAATTTTCAAAATTGAATTGCTCAATGTGTTGCATACTGCGAACAGCCGCGCGCAGTCGGATGTTAACGTGGAAAACCACCACACCGGAGATCCACAATCCTTGCCATTTTATTCCGCTCTTCTCGACTTTCTTAAGGTCTCGCCATTAATTGCCATACTACGTTCAGGAAATCAACCAACGATACAGCTTACCTATCTCGAAAAACAGTAGCCATACGTTTTGAGTTCTCGAACGTTTGGCTTTGGGGAAACTATGCTTTCACTGCACTGACAGTTGATTTCAGTATTTGTATATGAAATTTAAGTCTCGTCGCCAGTCACAATGTGATTCAGATACTTATCGCCAACCGTTTCGTAGCGAAGCAGGACGGTCAGTGTAGAGGCCACTCACTATTTTTTTTATGCATCCGTCAACTGCTTTGGCAGCCACTTCTCATAAAGTTTGTGGTACTGCAGCATGTTCGCGACCATTGCATACAGTAGGTACTGCATGTGAAATTTGAGGAAAATTTACACCTTTTCTGCACTCATTATACCTGCACCATAAACCTTGCATATTTGAGTGTCAATTTCGGTGTCGTTTTCGTTGTTACATTGAGACAAACGAATCATGGCGCACACTTCGCACTGGGCGGGATTTTTCGATTGTAGTTTTCGTTTTAAAGCTTTTATTTACAACTGAATATAATGACAGAACAGCGGTAAAGTAACAGGCGGCTAGCTCATCAACCACAAAAGCACCCCCACAGTGCACCAAATTGATTACACTGCTCGTTCGGCGGGAATATTTAAACGACCCTTACTTTCCGAATAAACCTCGTACGTAGTTGTATATATAGTTCGAACAAGTTTAAAGTGTTTTGTTGTTAAAAAATATTGGCTATTTATGGTATAGGAATAATTTAATATTGTGTAACTTTAAAATACTACTTAGATTAAATCAGCCAACATTCCACTAGAATCTTTAAAATTCTGCATAATCTGTGTGTACTTCAGTTTATCATTGTTTACTTAGCAAATCTTTAATTGTGCTTTTATTATCAGGTAGAATGACGAGACAATTTTTTTTATTATTTTAGACGCCAGCTCTTTAAGAGATAAAGCTGATGCCTTTATTATGTGATGGGATTTAAACGAATTTAGGAGATTTACCGATACAATTTTAGTGGCTTTAAGTTTTTTAATGTCCATAATGACTCGACAATTTCTTGCACACAGCTTAATAATTTAAATACATAAATTTAAAAAATTTAAACGATTTCTCCCCATAATTTATAAAATTAGCAATACAATTTTCTCTAGCTTGATTTAACATTATCACGAGATTAACGTGCATGATGGGGCCCTTTCAGACACGCACCCTGTATAGCGACACACATTTTTAAAAATAATCTCAATTCCCTAGAGTTGCAGTCGAATAGCAGGAACTACTAATTAAAATTTCAACTACAACCACTCCCTATTTTGGCTCATATACAGGGAAACTAATTATACGACAATGCAAGATTACAATCCGTTCATTGTCAAGTTCGAGTTCATGCTAATCACCATAATATTGATTTTTTCATGGTCAAAGGCTGTTCCTCGTACCATTCACAGTCAGAAAATACTTGGGAGGTGGGAATAACCTGCTGGAACAAATTCCGCAAATTGGATACCTCTGCTTGTGCAAGTAAAACCTTGCAATGAGAATCAGTTGTGCAGTGAGGAGTAGAGTAAATGCAATTTATTAGTGGCGCTTGTGAGGTGTTTTTTTTAAATATGGAATATGGGCAGTATGAGTACACGCAACTGGCTTACGGAAGGTATTTTTTTTTAATTGGTATATAAACGGTGCACTGATTATGCGGAGTGTCCTGAAGTGTGGCACGCGCGTGTACAATATTCGTGATCTACTGCGGCCTTGGCCGAGCTAAGAATATGCTAATAATAGTTTTCCACGAATCTGGAGTTGCATAACAATACTGTAGGTCATTGCTTTGGCAGTACTTGAGATTGTACATTGTTAGTGATAATAATGTTTTGTTATGTGCTGCCAGTAATGATCTTATTAGAAATCATTGCTGCAAATCTCCATAATTATTCTAAAATAACTACCATTTCCTTCGATATTTAATTTTGAAGAAGCAGATCAATTTTCAGTGCGAAAATCGATACACATTTGTAGACCATTTCTAGCTTTACAATTCTTTGTGGTTTAAAGTCAAACATGTTTGTAGATTACGAGTCAACTATTTACTGTTTAACAAATTGTCATCGTCAAGAAAAAATTACCGCTCATCGCTGTAATTTAGAAATTTACAACTTTCTAAATTTAATTTAATTTACAAGCACTTTTAGTTGACCGGGGGTTACTATATAGCAATGGTATTTACATTTACTTTACATTTTTTTTTATTATCGGAAATTTACAGTCTGCTTTACATAGCAATAAGTAACTTAGTTTAACGAATGTACAATGAAGGGAGAAGTAGTCCAGTGACTACACTCCGAATTTAATTACTATTTATGTAATTATCGTGAGAGGTTTAGTTTTATTTGCTATGGGTCCACATCTGTAGGCCATTTTCTGCTCAGTCTTCTTTGTACTATTGGGGGATCGATTAAAGTACCAGCTTCATCGTTTGGGTGTCCAGGGAGGTTGTTTAAGTAACTCCTGGTTAGATTGCAGATTACGTCTTCAACGAGGGGAATGTCTGAGTCATCATGTAGAGTTTTGTTACTGATGTACCGAGGGGCGTCGAATATCATCCTTAGTATTTTAGATTGCAGCCTTTGGATGATTTTGGTATTTGAAGGTTTAGCACAAACCCAAAGTTGAACTCCATATGTCCGAATAGGTCTAATAATACATTTGTACAAGAGAATTTTGTTGTCAGTTGTTAGTTTGGATTTCCGCCCTATTAACCAACTCATTTGACGCAGTTTTAGGTTGATTTGTGTTTTCTTGTTCATTATGTGAGCATTCCATGTTAATTTGCGATCAAATGTCAGTCCAAGATATTTTATCTCATTTTTCACGGGAAGTCGGATACCATTAATTGTTACTTCAGGACATTCGACTTGGCGATTTGTAAATGTAACATGTGCTGATTTAAGGTGGTTCACTGATACTCGCCACCTGCCGAGCCAGTCGTTGAGGAGGTTGAGATGGTGCTGGAGGTTCTCTGAGGCCACTTGTGGATTCACGTTTACGGAAATTAGTGCGGTATCGTCCGCAAAAGTAGCTATTTTTGTGCTGACTGAAGTTGGGATATCAGCAGTAAAAAGTAGGTAGAGGAAGGGTCCCAGCACACTACCTTGCGGTACTCCTGACTTGATGGGGTAATATGCGGATGTTTCCTGATTGTATTTTGTTTGAAAATAACGATCGGACAGGTAGGATTTGAGTAAGAGATAATAGGGTGTGGTGTGGGAAGAGTAAGCTTTAATTTGTATAAAAGTCCGGTATGCCACACATGGTCGAATTCTTGTTGTATGCCAAGGAAAGCGGCTGTGCATAATTTCTTCTGCTCTCAAAACTTTTATGTATTTTATTCACTATTCTACGGCTTTGCTGAATAGTGGAGTGCTGCTCTCTGAAGCCAAACTGGTGTGATGGTACGATTTCATTTAGATCAACTGCCTGTGTTAGTCTTTTCATCACAAGTCTTTCGAAAATTTTGGACATAGTTGGAAGCAAGCTAATGGGCCGATATGATGCTGCACCTTGTGGTGGTTTACTAGGCCAGCCTTAGCATACCATTAAAGATGGTAGCCAGTAATACTATTGCTTTTCTAGACAGTTGTTTAAGTACTAGAGGTGAGATCAAGTCAAACCCAGGAGCTTTATAGTTTTTGCCAATATAAATTTCGTGTTTCACTTCCGCCGGGGAGAAAGACTCAATAAGTAACGTCATTGGCCAGGGGCTATCCAGGAAACTCTCAATTTCTTGGTCGTTATTATTGTTATTCTATTATTGTTGATAGATGCTCCGCAAAGATTATTACCTTTTCCGGTTCACTTTTCCCTCAATTACCGTCTTGTTTTCTTAATGGAGGGATGTGGGCGACTGGCCTTTTGAATATTTTTTGCCGCTTTCCAGATGGAATAGTCCTCTTTTGATAACGCATTAATGTATGTTTCAAATGTACCGTGTCTGATTACTTGCGACGCCGACGTTAGTTGCCGTGTAAGTCTGTTATATGTGTTCCTATCAATAGGGTTTCGATTTCTTTGCCATATCACCCTGGCCCTGCTTTTTTTTGCAATAAGTTCGCGGATGTGTAAAGGTGTGTTGTTTGAGGTAATCATATCTCGACCTGTCATTGGGGTAGATTTCCAAGCTGCTTCTTGTATTAAAATGATGTAGTTAGTTGCAGTGTCAAGATCATTGAGATGTTTTAGGTTGAGATTAATATTAAGATGTTCATCGATATATGCTCTAAAGGCATCCCAATCTGTTTTGGATGAGGTGAACTTAGGAGTGTCAGGTAGGCAGATGACATGAGTACTAAGTGTGGCAATTATAGGGGTATGATCGCATGAGAGATCCCAGGTAGATGCAATATTAAGGTAGTTTGGTTAAATACTTTTGAGAACGAAGAAGTTAATTAGATCCGGTAGCTTATTTGGGTCTGTTGGCCAATAGGTTGGTTCTCTGGTCGAAAAATATGAGCAGTTTTTGGTATGAATGGCTTTTAACAGATTTCCACCCTTTGTGGTTGTTGGTCTTGACCCCCAGTCGGTATGCTTGGCATTCCAATCACCTCCTATTATACATTTGTTTCCCAGCTCTTGAAAAAGTTCTCCGTATTCTTCACTTGCGATTGCATGCCTGGGTGGACTATATATTGCAGCTATATCTAATGACCACGGTTGTGCTCTGATATAGATAATTGTTGCTTGTATTTTAGTTGTTTGGTTTGTAGGAATATCGTAGTGCTTTATGTTGTTACGGATAATAATTGCAGCGCCTACCATGGGCCGTTGCATCAGGATGATTATTGTGATAGATTGTATACTGAGGTATTCGTAATACCGACCTTTCGGTAAAGTGTGTTTCCGAAACCAACAACACATCCATTTTATTGTAGTGAAGAAAATTAATTAATTCTGTTTTATGGTTAATTAAACAGTTGGCGTTCCATGAACAAATACGAATTGAAGAAAGGTCCATTAATTAGTGATTTTCTTAATAACAATAGACAGCATGTTTAATATCATAGTGTTCTGATTGATACGTTGGGAGAACATCGACTTGAATTCACTGAGAAAAGTATTCAGTTGAGTTTCTAGGTTTATCGGTTGGTTTTGCATAATAGTTCCATGTATTGCTCCAGCATATGACTGATTGGTTCTTATATCCTGTTGGGCATTTTCTGCAAGCTGCAAAATGGAATGATTTGGAATTTGTAGATCCACGTTTGCAGGCTTGCCTCTTGCGTTTTGCAAGTCTCTGTAAACCGTGCATCCTTTATAGTTGGCGGTGTGATTTCTTTCACAGAGTGCCCATTTAGTGGGAGTTTCTCTGGGTTTCTGACATGCTGTTGAGATATGGTTGCCTCCGCATTTCACATATTTGTAAGGCCTTGTGCAATACGATTTAGTGTCCGTATTTTTGGCATCTTGTACACTGAACGATGCTTTTCTTTTTATTGGTTGGTTCTACTTGGACTCGCATGTTGCTTAGGTATTGAAGATCATATATGTCTTTATTATTTGGTTATGGTTCAAGATCAACGTAGAACAGCATTAATGGTAGTGTGCTTACTCTATGTCTAATGTTTATAATATTGCGAACTTTTTGTCGTTTTGTTTCCAGCTCTTGTTTTATATCTGAGATTGGAATAGAGTAATGGAGATTACGAATAACTACTCTATAGACTCTATCCTGCTTCATCTGGTATGTGTGGTGGATGATTTTTTCATCATTCAGGTGTATTATAAGCTTCCTATACGTATCTGGGGTATGTGCATTTAGTTTGATTGTATTGTTAGCTAAAGCTTTACTTTGATATGTTCCTTCTCATGCGAATTTAGATAAGTTTTCAGCCATTTTTTTTTAATTTACTACCACTCGTTAAGTGAATATTGGAGGAGGTTTCGATATATTCAGAGGTTTTTCTTTTTGACTCATAGTATTCACAGTTTCTGTAACAGTTTCGTTTGTTAGAGGTTCAAACCTATTGGTTGTTATTAAGGTGGATGATCCAGCATCATTTATTGTTTTTTGCACATTGTTTCGTTTCCTTTTTTTTTATAACCTGCCATTCATGATTATTCTCAACAGGTTCATTATCGTCACTATATTGCATTGCTAAGTCATTGTTCTAGGTAGTTCTTCCGTGGGAAGCGTATTTATTACCTTTTGTTGCACATTTGGCGGCTGGAAATAGTAAATTTGTTGTGGGTTATTGACTTGTTGATTATCTGATAGCTCATGTGGCAAAGATAGCGCCGGCTATGCTGATTGTGCAGAATTTGTTGTTGATAAGATGGGAACTGGACGGTCATTGACTGCTGGATTTGGCCATTCTGATTAGTATAAAGTGAATTAAAGCGGTAAGGATGGCTAATTTTGTTTGATTAGGCCGCGCGTAATGTTTATTGTTAAAGCTATTTGTGTTCACTTACTTGGTTGTTTTAATCACTTGGCCTTTCGGCCGCACTCGCCGCTATGTCGCGCACTAGTATCGGAATGCCCTTACTCGTTGAAACTCAAGCGGCAAGTATATTTTAGAGTCATTCGGGTGCTCTGCGTTAATATCCACCATGTGACAGTGCAGGATCGTAAATCACATTGAAATATGCTTGAATTTCACAGTATACAACGTCGATTTTTCGAATGTAATCTGTCAGCTTGACAGTTGTCATGGGAACTACTTTACATGTAATATTAAAAATATTCCTAGTTACGGTTACGAATAAATTAAAATATGTACCTATTTAAGGACCCTCCAGCGTCCGCATTAAATATACAATATACAAATATACCGATTGGTGGTTTCCAGTGCGAACATAGCACATGCGAAAACAATTAATGTTCCCGCGATGCACCTTGATAAGGGTAGAATATTTTTATTAACAACGAAATCGTGATTGTGTGCATATCCAAAGACTAGATATGAGTTCGCTTTAATATCTAAACAAATCAGTAAAGGACTTTGTGCTTCAAAATTTAACGTATTCAAGAAACCAGAATTAAAATTAGATTTATTCTGGATATAATTTAATGTAACACCATGCAAGCATGAAAGTATTTTTCATTTTGCATTAGGAATACCTATTACAATAGCTTTCCAAAAATTAATAAAGAAGTGACGAAAACATTGCAAATTAAATCTTGGTATAAGCGAATAAAATAAAATAAATTAATAATGGATAAAGGAAACAACATTTTAAGTTAAAATCAACTAAATAAGCAACACTAGCATTTCCAAGAATTTAACTGAAGCAAGATATTATTTACAATAAATGTTCGAATAAATTGCCCCCCCCCTTCCCCTGCCAATCTGTAGCCGCAGCAATATTGTAAAATCCGGTTCTCACATTAGCAAGCATTTGTGGGGTAATAGTTGCAAATGCATCCTGAATTTTAATTCTCAGGTCGTCCAGTATGCACCTAGTCTTTGTTTTGAGTTGCGCTGTATTAGTGAAAGCGCGGTTTGCACTGATGTGCCACCATGAATAATAGTAGTCGTAGAAATAAATGAACAATTCATTATTAACGAACTTTGCTTACAAACAACTATTAATGTAGAAAATAACCCATGTATCTTCCATATAGTGAAATAATACGAAAGGTATTTTATTGTATATTTATATAATTTCTTGAGTCATTAAGACAATTGTGTAAGCCGAACGAGTGGTGCATCGCATTGAAGTGAACTAAGAACTATTTCGACGACAATGTCGGAACTGTCAACCCCGTCCCAGGTTCTGTGAAAATTATGGCAATCAGATGTGCAAAAACTGTTGAGGGTCGACAAAAGCGCACTTTGGCTTAATTGCACACCAAGGGTACTTTGTACCTAAGTTAAGTGCTATTCTAAAATCTGAAATAAAATGGTCTTTTACAAGACCCAACTTTTAACTAATATTCGAAACACTATTGTTATGAACAGTCTTCTTCAAATACATAAATTTTCGACTTAATGTAAGGCCACACGAAGAAATCTCGAAGCGACAACTCCAGAGATCCAGGCGGCCAAGGAACTGTGCTTAGATTTCAATTAAAAGATTAGAAAATACAGAGTTTTAATGAATTGCAGGGACAAACTTCTAGGGCTTAAAGTATACATGAAAACAAACATTTTTGTTAATACATGTATGGTCAAAAGTGTTTCCTACAGGGATAGAGCTTCTCAAAGATTCTTTCAGAAGCGCCTAAATGTAGGCAACTCAATTTACTACCTACTATTTGTTTCGATAACGACGGAAATTAATACAGGATAAATAAAGCCCACTTTCCCACTTTTCCAATTCAAACTTCTAGGGCTTGCAAAACACAACAAAGCAAACAACTTTTGTCAATAAATGTATGGTCAAAAGTGTTTCCTTTAGAAAATAGAGACTCTTAAAGATTCTTTAAGAAGTACCTGAAAATAGGCAAACCAAATTGCATTTTAAATTATTTTGTACAGGTTTCCATGTTCCTATTTTCATATTTGCACATTTTTCTTTACATTTCCTGATAGCTTTGTCTATTTCGATTGAGCATATTTATTTGTTTAGTATTTTTAATTTATTTTTTAAACGCAAATTCCACAAGCCTGTGACAGGCAGTTGTTGAATTAAAGTCATAGTTAATGCTAAGGTGATAAAAAATTAAACCCGCCGCATCTATTTATCTACGACTAATATTAAAAAAGTCAAGACGCATGGATCCAAATGTGTTTTTTATACGGACCTTGATGGGGCAGCGCGATTACGCGCTGTCACTCGAGGTCACTTCGCTTAATTAAGTTTAGGGTACATGTTGTATGAGTATGAGTGGTTAGTATAGAAGGTACGCCCGCACTCTCCTGAAGTAATGGGAAAGTGGTTCCAAGGGGGGGAGGGCGTAGTATGGTTAAATGAAAAAAAAAAGTTTTTTATATTCCATGTTCGCAATGCTAACCGCCAATCGGTATAGAGGAAAATAACAATAATGCAATTATTCAATACAAACACGACCTTCGTTATTCAACAATGCTATATACCTAATTAGCATTGGAGCTTAAAACTGTTCCCGTATCCCGTCAATACAGATTTCGAAAGCGGTTGGGTTTATCGACTTTAACAGCAGCTTTTGTTTTGGTATCTTTGCATGCAGAATACTATTCTCAAAAATAAGATAAACAAAATAATGTAAAACATATTGTAGACTTTAATACTTGATCCTTCCACTTGAGACTTATTAAAACTAAACTAAGCGCTAACATGCAATCTTGATGAGTAAACGTATGCTCATACAACTAATCGGACAACTCTCACTTTAGACGGCTGTAATTCCTTAACGCAGCGTCATCGGACCCATATTCATATGAACATTATTCTTGTTTTGGTGTGGAAAATTCGCCCCCAAATTTTGGGCAAGTATTTTAGTTACACCCTGTATATTGTTTGTAAAGATGTCAGTTCAATATCCGAGGCCAATAAACCTCAGTTGGTTCCAGGAATTCGCATACACAAGGAATTCGTAAAGACAGCGTTTCTTACAATATACATAAACAAACCGATTTGTAGGCCGTTTCCAACTCGACAATTCGATGTCATTTAAAAACGGCCGTGTTTAAACTTTTATGTTAAGTTGAAATTTAAAATTCCACATGGCTGTTACTGATATACTACGTTTTCGGAAAAAATCTCAATTTGTAGCGCCTGTTTGGATTTATAAGTTTATTCAATTTCAACTACACTGCTCCAAGAAATTAACGCACCAATTATTAATGTTGCGATAAAAGAAAAGTAGTGCGCTATCTACTTCAACCAAATGCATGAAGTGAATGTCTGATACAAACCTGATACACACATATTACTCTTTGTCTGTTTCTACATCTTCGACTTTGTTAAAAAAAATTAATCAATTTTACATGCACATTTACAATTTCCTTGCGGTTTCGCTTTACTTTAAAAAGTATCAAATCGTGTAGCTGTCTTCAACCAAATTGCTTGTACGATCAGTCTTGTTTAAAATGCAACGTTTCTCAAGAAATTTAAGTCGTGATGAGTGTGTCACGGCTCTTACTTTGTCCGAAGAAGAGAATTCTTTCCGTGCTATCGCTGACAAGCTTGTGGTGAACCATACAACAATTTTTCGGGTCATCCAGCGTTTCAGAGAAACTAACGAATATGACAGGCGACCAGGGCAAGGGCGACCACGTGCTACTACCGCTGTAGAAGATCGTTTTCTTCGAATGCGTGCACTAAGTTAGCGCTTTACCACCACAAGAGCCCTCCAAACACAACTTTCAGCAGTATATAATGTGCATTGAAGCATTGAAACCGTTCGCCAACGTCTTCTGGACAGTGCCTATTTTTGGTTTTAATGGGCCCTAGGCTCATATACCTTCTGGGGCCCCCTCGTAGGATTAGGAAAGCATTAATAGCGGCGCAGGCGAAAAACTTGGTGTCAGAAATAGAACAAAAAACAATAACACTAAGTAGTACTGTCAAAAACCAACATTTATATAATTTTTTCAACATAAAATAGATATAACACAAAATAAATAAAATAATAGAACCCACACAGAACACAAATGTCTTAAGCGAGAAAAAAAATACAAAACCAACATTCCTACTAGCCTAAAGCGCATTAAATTAAAATATTTAAATTTTTCTTTTGAGCATTTTTATTTCCGCAAATTGGTTTATAATTTCATTAGAATCTATGTTTTCTAGTACCTCATTTTCCTCGTTAAGAAGGGCTAAAGATGATAAGTTATCTTCAATCAAAGAGTTTCTAAGATATGATTTTACCCTTTTTAGAGTGGAAAACGATCGTTCATCTGACGCGTTACTTATTGGTATTGACAAATATATCCGAAGTAATATTTCAACATTGAAAAATGTTGAGACAGTGTTAGTTTCGATTAAAAACTCTTAACATTTTTTCAGGATTTTGAACATTGTTGCTAGATTTACACATTTCCTTAAATTGCATTAATTCATTTTCTATTTCTATTTCATTTTCTAATTTGTCGCAAATTACAAAAAAGTGTTTATTTTAAAGTTTTCATGCCCCACAAAACCAATTTCCTCAGAAGAACTTTCTTCATAACATTTTTTTCTTTTCCGTATTCTGGTAGGTGAATATGGATTTCGAATCGTAATAATAATAAATAATAAACGGTAGCCAAATTTATCAAATAATTTTTAAATATAAATAAACTGTTGTTTTAAACAGTCACAGCTAGGTCGAGCGTGGGGCCCCCCTGACTCAGGGGCCCTAGGCACGGGCCTATCGGGCCTATTGGAAAAATAGGCCCTGCTTCTGGAAGGAAATCTGAGAGCCAGATTACCAACTACTGGCCCACAGTTGACTGCAGACCACCGCAGACACAGATTGGATTTTGCTAGAAACCACTTGAATTGGGAAAAAAGAAGATTGGAGACGCATTTTGATCACAGACGAGTCCAGATTTTGTTTGGAGAGTTGTGATAGACATTTTTAGATGTCCAAATGAATGATATTCTCAATGCAATTTTGCCCCCACGACTGCATTTGGTGGTGGCTCAATAATGGTATGGGAGGCAGATCTTTCATGGCCCGCACAGACCTACACATCTTCCCCAACGGCACTTTAAACAGTCAGAGGTACATTACGGATATCTTAGAACAGTATGTCGTGCCGTATGCCCCATACATCGGAGACAACTTCCAATTAATGCACAACGCTCGGCCCCACACAGCCAGAATTGCGCAAGAACGTTGGACGACGTTGGTATTCTTGTTATGCAATGGCCAGCCAGAAGTCCCGACTTGAATCTGATTGAGCACCTCTGGGACATTCTCGGAAGACAACTACGATCTCTTCAACCACCCCCTGCAACTCTTAACAACCTAGGGAATTCATTAGTGGAAATGTGGGATAATCTTGAACAAGAGCAGTTAAGTGTGTTAATTTCAAGCATGGACCGTCGTTGTCAAACTGTCGTAACATGTCGAGGCGGAAACACAGCCTACTGAACCTGTAAACTTGATTATTGTTAATTTGGATAAAATATGGTTTACTTAATTTTAAACATTATATATGATTAAACGTACTTCATTACATGCAATACTTTAAACAATATTGCGATTGTTAGTTGTGGTGCGTTAATTTCTTGGAGCAGTGTATGTTGACTTGTTGAGAGTTTAGGAAATATAATTTTGTGAAGTATGTTTAGTTTAATATGCAAAATATTCAATGTAGTCGATACAGATTAATAAGCGAATTCGTAATAAAATTAATTTGTAACCCATTTGTCGTGGTAAGTTTAAAAATAATAGTGGGGACGGTTTACGCGATACAATTTCTGGAAGTGGCGTTAATACACATTTTTGTTAATTCAAAATTGCCGTCTCGAGCAGATTAGCACGTTGGAAAGAAAACGAGGTTTATTGACAATTTGTAGCTCCAAACAATGGTAGGGTAACTATGCCAGTGGTCAGCCATTTAAGCCGATTACAAATTTATGTTTTGTTGTGTAGTTGGATCAAAATTTTTGTAGCGAATGTTAAGGCAATGTGGCCAAGTACTAAATATCAGGGCTGCCACTGCAAAAATCTGATTTTACCCACCTGGTGTAACGAAATTCCCCAAAATCCCGGAAAATTACCCGCGTAATTCAAAAACCTTCATACGAAAAAAGAATAAAAAAATTGGCAATAAAACATCCTTTATTTATTTTTACTCCAAATATGACGGTTTAACATTTTTTTATTTGGTGTAAACGATAAGAGACCGTTACATTTTTCAATACTCTGCTTACTATTGCTTGCTTGCTTGCTTTGAAAGAGAGAGATCTAGGACGCGGTTTTCCAAGCATCTCTATGCACTTAGGCCACATTTGGCCCATTGTACACCCTAACTAAGAATTTTGCGTATCTGGGGTAATTCCAACTCCAGTAGTGATTTTTAGCGTGTCCCCGCTAGAAAAATCTCGCCGACCTCAGCCAGGTTTGAACCCGCGTCCCTCGGATCTAAAGGCAAACGCGTTAACCACTAGACCACCGAGGCCGGCTGCTTACTATACTATTATAGTATATTAACCCGGCGTTGGTACACTTATATTTTTTGACAAGTTTGGTACACTGGGGTATCTGATACCCCATTTGAAAAAGTGATATTACAATGAAGATTTCCTTAAATGATTTTGATTTCGGAACTGTTGGATATAGTTAGATGTTCTTTATGTAAAAAATGAGACACTCAAAGTACTAGTGATAAATTTATTTTGAAAAAATTAAAAATTGCAAATGTGACATTTTTCACAAGGATAACTAACTATTATTCATTTATGCAAAAAAATCAATTCTACAGTTTAATAATTATGGTATTCATTCATCATCCCCGTCCAGGCAAACCTCGCATAGTTGGTTAAAATGCTCCAAGCAGACGTATTGGACGCAGGATATGCATGTGTAAAATGTAAAATATCGGAAATCCTGGGGCAAATGTGGCACCTTCCCTTTTGATTTTGACGCTTCTGAGGCGTTGGTTGTTTTTTTCCCGGTAATGCTCTCAATTTTCCATTTAATTCCACGTCGTAATGTCGGTATGTTCTGCCGAAAGGTGTTTTTGCCTTTCTTGCTTCACCTTTCACACCAGGTAAATGCGTAATAATATTAGAGGCACGTGTTCTCACTGACCTGTTTGCCGGAGTTTTTCGCCATTTTGTTACTTGATCTTTCCCTACAAATATCAGTCTGCTTTTTTCATCAGCATTTTCTTCGCCAAACTCTTCTTCCGCTGCATCACTGTCATTGGCTTGTTCTGTTTCAGAATCACCAGTTCTTTCACTAACATGGTCTGGTAACTCATTTTCCGATTCTGTATCAAATGCTGGCTCCTCTTCGTCAACTTCCATTCACAGCTTCATCAAATACTCCTGCTCTTTTTCATATGACATCTTCAAAACAAAATACAAACACATTGTATATGAATATAGATAAATGGTTCATTATCAATATACAAACCTTGGACAACACTGGCGTATAACTACAAAAAACTAATACGGATATGGTACACTGGGGTATGTGATACCCCTGGACACTTTACACGTATGTAAATCGCACTACGTACAAATATGAACTAAGCACGCTCCAGTAACGTCTAGATTGAAGTATTAGGCGCAGCTACTCAGACACACTCTACATGTAAACGAGAAAATCCGAAGTAGCAGGAGTTTGTATGTACACTGGGGTATGTCATACCCCAGTGTACCCTGTGTACCAACGCCGGGTTAAGGATGCTATAGTTGCAGTATTCAAACAATTTCGATTGCCCTGGCCCGGCTGGCCGGTGCAGGGTTGCTAACCTAAACTTAACGTGAACATTGTCAGCGCACATTTTGTGTTGCCAACCTAAATTACCGCGAAATTAAAAATTCCGACTACTTTTAGCAGCTAATGTAGACAGAACAATTTTTAGCAAAAAGCGATTATTTGAGAATCTTGAAATTACCCGAAAATACCCACCAAAAAAATTACCCACAAATTACCCGAAGGCATGTTAAATTACCCTCATTTTGGGGAATTACCCGCAAATTGGCAGCCCTGCTAAATATTAAGCAACTAAACTCAAGTCGCCCCAGGCTGCGTGCACGTGATCAGTTATTTAGTGACGTCACCAAACACATTGAGTGTTTATTTGGTTGCATACCCATTTTTAAAATCAGAATGTTATATAATTTAATAAATTTGCTTTTTCCAAAACGATCCTGAGCGAGTATTTATTTTCAAAAATTAATAATAAACAGTTAATTTTAATTTAATGCAATTTATTTTTATTTATATTTGCCCAGTAAAGGTGCTTTTTATTATTGAAATAAATTTTGTTTAGTACCAAAAACAAATTGTATTACTTTTTATTTTCTTTTTCGTTTATTTTTCTCCCCCATCATGCACATCAAAAATTTAAAACTCAAATATAATATGTAAATTTATTATAGCGATGTAAGTTTCTTTATTTTCATTCATCTTCAAAATCGTTGCCATGTTTGTCCTCAGATTCCTCCAGATTTAATATTACTGGAGCTAGGTCCTCTCGATCAAACCCAACCTCCCTTTGCCACCACTCGATAATAACATTATTGGTATGGTTGACAGTATCTTGCCACATTTGCGGAATTACTATATCTAACACCTTTTTCCACATTTGTAGACATTTTTCAATGGCGTAAGCTTCTCTTCCTATGCAGCATTTCTTATAATATTGCTTGGCAATCCCCCAAATATTTTCAATTGGATTGGATATACAGTGGTATGGAAAATCGTCGATATTCAAAGGTTTTTTCCGAAACTTGGACTTCTTGGGGCTTTGTAGGCGTTCACCTGATGCTACGGCTTGTGAAATACCACTCACTGTTCTCAAACTTATGTTTAAAACGGCAGTAACTCTCTGAAAATAACAATCAAACCATAATTCCATGATCATTCATCCTTCAATAATTTGAGCTCAAAAATATAAATACACATACTTCTCTCACGGCCTTTAGAGGAAGCAACGGACCACCATTGTGTCTTTCTCGTTCAAAATAGTTTATTAGCGATGCAACAAGCTCTTTCGATTTACACGGAAGAGAGGTCATTTTTCGAGGTGAGATTTTCCCTCAAGCACTCAAACACTCGCAAAAACTAACACTTAAGTTAACAAAGAAGGTACACGCGCTTGTTCCGAAAAGGACCATTTTTTATACAGTAAATGAAGAAAATTAGGATGAAAAATCAAGTAAAAACCTTAAACTGTATGTCACATAACACGCATTACTTAGGAAACAATTCATAAAACCACCTGAAATCACGAAAATGTAGCTGATCCGTGTTTACTTGATCTACAAGGGATATTTTTTAATAAGATGAAAAATACTGTAAATATCATTAAAATATATTTTTTTCCATATTCTACATGCTTTTATCTACTTTTCTACATAATTTCCGTTTTTGTTCAAACATTTGTCATACCGCTCAACAGGTTTTTGAATTCCGACGTCAAAGAAATCTGTCATCTGTGAAGAAGCCCAATCCATGACTGCAGTTTTCACTTCTTCATCGCAGTGGAAGACAGTAGGCCACGCCGCTTGTTTTGTATGGCACGCCGGAGTTTTTTCAAGATCACACAATACACCTTGATTGTTGTGCTCTCGGCATAAAATCCACTAACTAAATCCCTTTGTGGTCGATGAAGCACAGCCCAATCTTTTTGTTTTGTGATCGTCAGAAAGCAGTCTTGGAACCCACCCAGAACACAATTTTCGATAATTCAGTTTCTCCGAAACAACGGTGTACAAAACTGACCTTGAACCTGTGGAAATTCAATTGATAACTTTGAAATCGTGAATCGTCGGTCCTCCTTTTGTTGTCTATATCACGAACGAAATCTTCAGAAATCAGAGAAGGTCGGTCAGGGCGTGTTTCATCATGCACATTAACCCGCCGTCCTTGAACATTCTTACCCACTTTCGAACTTTACTGTCCCTCATTGCATTATCACCGTAAACTTCACAAATCTGACGGTGAATTTCCGCTGCTGCCAAGATTGTTCCACTCAAGAATCGACTTACAGATCGTATCTCACAGTCGGGGGCGACTCAATGTTCTTAAACATTATAAATATCTACAGCTCAGCACACAGATAGACGATACGGCGTCTAAACGCGCGCAAAGCATGCTGGGAGCATTCTCACTCTCATTCACAAAACGGACCTTATTTAAAAAATACCCCTCGTATATACTAATTACTAATCGTGCTTAAAGTACAAGAAACAGAGAACTTATCAAAGCTCAATCGGCCAAAGTTGACCAAAATGTTGCTAACCTAACCTAACTTACATTTTTGAGGCAATAAATTCGTGTGCTTGACTTACCCCATATTATTGAATCTTACATAAAATTTGTAATAACTTACAAGTTACATCTATGATGAAAGGGCGTCCTGTTACAACTCTTTTCGTAATAAACAACAGTTTTCAGCCACTGTATCAATTAAGTTATTGTCAACTGTTTAGCACTTTCTTTTCCACAGCCATCAGCATGAAAGCTTCCAAATTTTAGTTTTTCAATATTCCGATAAAAGTCTCCGATAGCTGTCAGGCGGTATAAATTAACCCCTAGAATAAATCTACCCGACAGCGTTTTTGCGTCTTTCAATACAAGATATCCTTCTGGTTAGGTGTCGGCCAAATTCTTACTGGTCTAAAATATGTAGAGTAAGTTTCACACAATGGGGTGCGGAAAGGAAAGCATTACCTTAAAAGCAGTGAGTTAAACAAAGATACCTTCAGTTTGTTTACTAAACGCCGAGGGGCTGTGATGGACGTCATTCAACGTCACTTGCCGTAGTTGGTAGTAAAATATAGGACTTAAATTTGCAGTTGTATGTGTAACCCTTCAATCATTTTTTCTGCGGTAGCTGTACTAACGCCACTAATTTCATCTGTAATAAATCGCTTGCATAATCGCAAGGTTATGTAAAAGCAACTGCTCGATGAGTGTTACCCAATGGTTTATGAAATATAAATAATTTCATTTACATAACTGTACAGTACTTTATTATTTGATGTAACTTGGGTGAATTGTCGGCTGCTTCTACTACTTGATAAGTTTAATTCTATGGAATAAGTAAACTAACCATTGACGTAGACTATCGGAGGATTGAAAGACAGAAAACACCGCAAGAAGGAGGATAAATTTGACTCTTAGCTTGTCTAGAGCTATATCGGTACATTGAAGATCGAAGAAACGGTGGGCCTTTGATTCCTGTTGACACGATTCAAGAAAAAAGTGCTGCCGCTGCAAATATAAGCCTAAGTACTGTGCAGCGGATATGTAAGGATGACAAAAAAAATATATTTAGCGCACCAAAAAAGCGCCTTAGGAGTAAATCAGAAACTGCCGATGTTGATGAAAATATAAAAATGGATGTTCGGGATGTCATTTATAACTTTTACACCAGTAGCACGCCTTTTACACTAAAAACTCTGCGAGACGCTATGAGAGATGCCGGGTTTGATATAGGACTAGGAGCTCTTTCCCGGCTTTTAAAAAACTGTGGTTTTAAATATAAAATGGACTGCAATCGACGGTTTGTTTGTGAAAACACATGTGTTGTTAATCAAAGAATTCAATTCTTGAAGTCGTATGTAAACAATGCCAATAAAAACTCATTAAAAGTAGTTTTTCTGGATGAAACTTTTACTGATGAGCAAGTTATAAAAATGTGGGAAAAAGCTTTAAATCAATGCGGTGAAAATGAATGGAAAAATTGTGTACACATACAGAAGATATAAAATCTTGGTGAAATTATAGTTGACGATGTTGAAATTTTAATAATTAATTTAGATGATGATTCATCGGACAGTGAAGACGAGGAATATGAAGACGACAGCGATTAAACTGTTTTATTAAAATCAAGTGGTCCATGTTAATTAAATGCAATAATATTTGTCGATTTCAGTCATTTTAATTGTGTGCAAAATATGAATATCATTGAAATTGAATCTTTTAGTCGATGTTACTTAGTATTGATAAAAAATGATATTTAGTTTGTGCGCGAGTTACTCCAGTTTGTGTTTAACCTATTTTAAACATTGTACCTGATTCACCTTTGTGTTCAAATTATTACAAATACATAATTAACACTCCATTTTTAGTTATTAGTATTTCAGTAGAAATATCATTATTTTAATATTTGAATAATTCTTATTTAAATTCAAATATTTAAAAATAAAATTGAATTTCTCGTACAAATTAGATGCAATAATAATCTACAAGCTGTCTTCTCTTTGATTTATATTAAGAATATTGAGATTAAACATAAAATATTGGTAAATAAGTGTTGATTTTTAGTTAACTGCAAAGAGGTTTAATTATTGTACTTTAGTAGCTACATTTAATTCGATGTTTGTTTTTGGTTACTGATTTCTTGAGCATGTGGCCGCCCATCTTAGTTCAACCGGTTATTTTACCTGACTGCGGACTACGCATCCGTAAAATAATACGGCACCCAACTATATCAACATACTGTTAATTCACTTTTACCGAACGTGCGAACTCTGAACCCGTCTGAGAAGTCCCCCTTCGGACCCACTATCCTAATTTGCCTAAATCTTATTTAAAAACATCGCTCTGTGACGAGTCTCGGGTCTTGGAAAGGCATAACCATAAACATAATTTATTAGAAAAGGGGTTTGCTAGCCACAATATATAGAAAACAGCTTTATACAACTACGAGTATACAATAAATGTGAAAGAATTTGTCCAAATATATTATTCTTACACATGAAATTAAGAAACGGTTGCTTGTAACTCCCGTTACATCATTCCCAGAACTAAGACAAAAACATCAAGAAGTATGGGATACATTTACTACATCAACTGCCAGAACCTAGTAAATACTGTCTCAAAGAATTAAGGCTGGTATTAAAAATAAAGGCGGTGTTAGTAAACTTTTGATATTCGTTTCCGTAGCCGGACAGAAAACCCCCGGACAAAAAACCCCGGACATAAAACCCCCGGACAAAAAACCCCCGGACATAAAACCCCCCGGACATAAAACCCCCGGACAAAAAAACCCCGGACAAAAAAACCCCGGACAAAAAACCCCCACAAAACAGAATCTAGGATAAAAAAGCCGTCAAAAACACAAGCGCGGATTTAATCTGTTTTATAGGGTATGAATTCAGTGTAAATTTATAACGTGCGTACAAATAAAAACGGATTCGCAGTGGCCTTTGGAATTTGAAGGTTTGTCTTCATTTGATTCACACGATTAACAAATAATGCTGTCAAATCATAGGTTAGGTTAGGATGTGTCAAACGTCAACGCTAGTGTTTGCTATCATTTATAACGTTTCGACTTTTATAGTTCCAGTAATTAGATAAAAATTAGTAAATACAGTTTAATTAAAGGCACCGCGAATTAACATTGATTTTTTCGCGTGGACAAAAAGCATTTATGATAACTGTCATTACCACACAGCGTGTGAACCAAATGAAGACAAGCCCTCAAATTCCAAAGGCCACTGCGAATCCGTTTTAATTTGCACGCACGTTATAAATTTACACTGAATTCATACCCTATAAAACAGATTAAATCCGCGCTTGTGTTTTCGACGGCTTTTTTATCCTCGGTTCTGTTTTGTGGGTTTTTTTTGTCCGGGGGTTTTTTGTCCGAGGGTTTATGTCCGGGGGGTTTTATGTCCGGGGGTTTTTTGTCCGGGAGTTTTATGTCCGGGGGTTTTTTGTCCTAGATTCTGTTTTAACACAACATTAAATGATTCTAGGTGTGCCAATATCAGGGGAAATTTTGCGTGAAAAAGCACAATTCTTTTATGGCCAGACTCACAACGATGGTAATTTCAAAGCCAGTTCCAAATAGGTACGGAATTCGACAACTGTCAATTACAGGAGAAAAATTATCAAGTGATGAGGCAGCTGTTGGGCTATTTAAAAACGCTCTTTGAAATAAAATTGCGGAAATGCAGTTGTGTCCTGATCAAATCTGCAATGCAGACGAAAGCGGACTTTTCTGGAAATTACTTCCTCAAAGAACACTTGCTGAAGCATCAGCCCCAGGTAGAAAAATGAGCAAAGAACGACTTATATTTATGCCGTGCTGTAATGCTTCTGGGACGCATAAAATGAGATTGTTTGTGTTGGGCAAATCTCAAAAGCCATGGGCCTTTGGAAGTGAACCTCTGCCGGTGAGGTACCAAAGACAGAAAAAAGCCTGGGTTACCAGAGAAATTTTTAAGGACTGGTTTCATACGGAATTTGTTCCGGCAGTTCGAAAAAGAATGAAACAGCTGAATTTAGATGCCAAGGCACTTTTAATTTTAGAAAACGCTCCAAGACACCCTGAAGACTTATGTTCAGATGATAAAAACATCGTTGTAATGTTTTTGCCGCCAAATATAACCCCCTTAGTGCAACCGATGGACCAAAATGTGATTCAAGCGGTCAAGTTACATTACCGAAAAGGTTTCCTAAAACTGTTGCTTCTGAAGGTGCAGATATTTATGCAGAACTGAAGAATGTTAATCTAAAAGATGTTGTAATCGGATTAGCAAAAGTATGGGAAAGTGTGGGGTCAGAACTTATTCAAAAGTCTTGGAGTAAAATTCTAACACAAGTTGATGATGGTTGGAGTGAAGATGATAATTTTCCATTGTCACAGTGGAGGGATAAAATGGAGTCAGAGGGTATAGATAAACAAATAAAGGAAGTTACTGCACTGATAAATCACATTTCTCGAGATGTAACAAGACAAGAAGCTCTTGAATGGGCCGTCGGACAAGAAGAATCATGGGAATCCATAAACGATATGGATATTTTGGAACGTGTTCAGAATGAATCAAGCTCCGACGAAGAAGTGGAAGTGATACCACGATGTATAAAGCACAGAGAGGTAGTCAGAAGTTTCGAAACGTGTTTGAAGTGGGCTCAGGAAAATGCTGAATCGGAACACTACATTCTAATTCTATCTGAAATGAAAAGACGAGCTCAAGAGCGAGAAGAAGCAAACATTAAACAGAGCAAAATCACTGAATTCTTTACACCTTCTTAGACTAACTTTTTTTACATATGTGCTTTATTTTGTTAGTCATGTTGTATCTAACAAAATGCGATATGTGGTAGAGTTGTTAATTTTAGATTTGAAAATAAAGAACTTTTTATTGTGAGAATACTGAAATTCGTAGATAATTAGGAAAATTTTGCTCGATAATCCGGATCAATCAGTGCAATTATTAATTAGGATTAAAGAGGTCGTACTGTAATAATGAAATTAGTCCACACATTCTACCTATCCTACTTAATTTAGCCTTGTTATCTTCAATTTTTAAACGAAAATTTACCACTGCCATTGCTCGATGAAGTTCCATTAGCAGTTAGTTTAAATTGTTGGTTCTAACATGATGGTGTACCACAGTGTT
>JABXWE010103711.1:0-26565 GCA_014611495.1 Limonius californicus | reverse complement strand
TAATCAAGTCAGACAAGTTCCGGGGATTTATGAACGAATACAAGCTCTTTTAGGAGAAGAATTCGTGCATGCGCTGATATAAATGGTAGCCACGAACGCCTCGTTCACCAGATCTAAATCCCCTTGATTTTTGCATATGGGGTTATATAAAACAATTAGTTTACTCTGAACCTATTCACGACCTAAACGATTTAAAAATAAAATTAACAATGCTTTTAATCAAGTCAGACAAGTTCCGGGGATTTATGAACGAATACAAGCTCTTTTAGGAGAAGAATTCGTGCATGCGCTGATATAAATGGTAGCCACGAACGCCTCGTTCACCAGATCTAAATCCCCTTGATTTTTGCATATGGGGTTATATAAAACAATTAGTTTACTCTGAACCTATTCACGACCTAAACGATTTAAAAATAAAATTAACAATGCTTTTAATCAAGTCAGACAAGTTCCGGGGATTTATGAACGAATACAAGCTCTTTTAGGAGAAGAATTCGTGCATGCGCTGATATAAATGGTAGCCACGAACGCCTCGTTCACCAGATCTAAATCCCCTTGATTTTTGCATATGGGGTTATATAAAACAATTAGTTTACTCTGAACCTATTCACGACCTAAACGATTTAAAAATAAAATTAACAATGCTTTTAATCAAGTCAGACAAGTTCCGGGGATTTATGAACGAATACAAGCTCTTTTAGGAGAAGAATTCGTGCATGCGCTGATATAAATGGTAGCCACGAACGCCTCGTTCACCAGATCTAAATCCCCTTGATTTTTGCATATGGGGTTATATAAAACAATTAGTTTACTCTGAACCTATTCACGACCTAAACGATTTAAAAATAAAATTAACAATGCTTTTAATCAAGTCAGACAAGCTCCGAGGAATTATGAACGAATACGAAGCTCTTCTAGGAGAAGAATTCGTGCATGCCCTGAAACAAATGGTAGCCACATTGAACATCATTTGTAACAGTTTATTTTAGTTAGTCATTTATCACTTTTTTACTGTTTTATTAATCAGTGTTTATCTCTGAAATTATGCATTTGCGAATATATGTTTATTAGGACTTTTTGCTTGTTTTTGAGCCAAGAATATCTTGGTAAAGTATTAAGCAATTAAGTCTGTATACAGACTGCCTATTATAGCAGGTACACTATAAGACTGTTCACAATGGTAAGATATAGGTTGCTTAAGTGGGACAAACTTTGCCTACTTCAGAATGTAGATTCAACCTATTTTTGTTTTCCCCGAAATAGGCACAACTTACTTGAAATTAAATAACTCTCTTTGTAGTAGAAATCCAAAAAAACTTAAGGTTCAAAACCAAAAACTGGCTAAAAGTAAAGTTTAACATCTTTAACAAATGGATTATTGCAATTGCTCAAAAGTTGTCCTCAATTTAACAGCAGAATATGGGATTCGTGTTAGATTGGTTTAAGCTCCTTACAATGCATTGCATGATTATTGCGGGTTGTAAAACGTGATGGATTTCCATTATCAGCTACTATTTTTAAGAGTTAAAAATATCAAATTTAAACAATATTAGCCAGCCAGGTAGACTTTAACTCTAAAAGTTCACTATATAATATTCCAAAACACACAAAAATTATTTTGTGTAAGGAAATATGACGACCAATATTTTTGGTTTTTCAAGCAGAATTTTTCATATTAATCTAATTATTTATTATTTTGTTGACTATTTATAATTATTTGTCAAATATTTATTGAAATCTCTCCATTAACTAATTTGGGTAACTAATAAGTAATTCGAATATTACTGATGATTCCAGCAGGTTAATTATCTATATGAACTTCAAATAATTGAATAAATTAAGAAACGATTAACCAATTTCTTGAAACTTCTGAATATTCATGTTCTTAATTCTTTATAATACAATTTTATCTACAATTGAATAGCATTCTTCAACTGTAACATTATATAGTTCTTAAGTAATTGAATGCAAATTAGATTTGTTATCAACGAGTATGTGGCCCTCATACTAAAATGATTATTAGTAATCTATTTGTGTACAGGATCTTTGAGTAATAGGATGCAAGTTATGCACACCTAATTAGATATATTTGGAATATGACATTCAAGCCTATGACTATCTTACCCTTTATAGACAAACTTGTACGTACAAGATGATACCGATCCTAAAAATACCTCCATTAGTACAACGGTACAATTCCATGCAACCCTTAAATCAATATATAAAAAATATACCTACCTACAAGGTACGAAAATAGATAAGAAGGTATTAATTAAAATAAATCCATAATTTTGCTATTATTTACCTATAGCATTATTAATTGTCAGTTTGACATTTGAAAGAGCGTGGGTAAAAATTCGTAAATTAGGTTAAGTGAACTAAACTCACTACGCCAGACGTATTTTCTAAATTGGTAAACTGATTCAAATAAATCTGCGATTGACAACTGTCCTGCTTCGTGGTTCATTAACTCCTTCAATAAAATAAATTAGCGGTATAATCGTCGAACAGGGCAAAATCAATTAAAACCAGCTTGATTCGGAGTTCACCAACCATTTCCTATTGCAACCACTACAAATAAAGCGGAAAAATGCGAGGAAAAGCGTATTTGGCCATAAAAGGGGTTAAGAACAGAAAACCGATATACTGACCACAGATCCGGCGCAGGTTAATTAACCGCAACACCGTCGTGTGCTAAATTTATGCGAATTCGCAAGTTTTATTTGAAATAGAGAATAAGTACATACCAAAGAAGATTCTGCCACGACTATGCGCTCTATAGATGGATCACAAAAACAAACTGAGCTGGCGACGCCGACTACTTCAAAAATTTTACCGTGAGTGTACATGCACAAAAAAAGTGACGAACGCCACCAGATCGCTACCAACAGGAGACGAACGAGTGAAGCGGTGACGCATAAATACACAGGGCCGGGGGTAGTGCTGTCCAAGTCTTTCGTAACGCATTTCTAGCGTTTCGTAACGCTTCGCTACCCCGGCCCCAATCAGGTGCTGGAGGTAGTTCGATCGGCTTGCTCAAGGTCGATGTAAAACGATTAGTATAAGAATTTGTTATTTTTCAGATTACATAAAGAATGCGTTAACAAAAATTGTGATGTTAAATTGGTGAATTACAATCTTCTCGCAATACAGAATTTTAAATTTTTTATCGTTATTTTGTTGTCCATGTTGTAAACTAGATTAGAGTAGGCCCAGGACATAAAAAAGTATGTCGCAACTCCATGGTTATGTCGTGTATTTCGTGAGGCTAATTTCACGCTACTCGTGAACAAGTAAATAAGATTATGAAACATCAATGTCAAACCAAACGAAACATATTCACATTTAATAAACGTAAAAATAAAATTAATTTTTAAATAATAAAAAAATAACGAATATAAAAGGTGAAGAGATGTCCACTGCCTTCTTGAAGGCATATGCTTGCTCCTTTCTTCACTCTATCAATCGCATTTTGCGAAAGTTGTAGCATGTTGTTTATTTCTTCGTACATTGTTCTGATTCTTTGCATTAGTTCTTCGGCGTTAATTACACGAGTTTTAAAAATTGTCTTATTTAAGCATAGACAAACCAGAGCCGATTTAAGAACTTCGTAGGTCTAGGCACTCTTATCTCTACAGGCCTGGGTGTCTGATATTTTTACTGACAAAATCCTGGTTCCACCATGGATAGCGATATTATTAAAATTTAAAATAAATTTTCTCGTTGTTTAGAATTTTTTGATTTTTTTGTTCAAGTTTTTTTTTGCTTGTGAAATATTATAAGCTTTTAAAGCATCATAGGCCCTAAAAGGTTCGTAGGCCTTAGTCACTTTGCCTAAGCCGGCCTGGTGTATAAAGCAGCAATGGGCCAAACGAAAAACTTTAACGGAGATAAATCGCACAAGCGAGATGGCTATCGGTTTATTCCTACTTATGAAACAAAACCGTTATAAAAATATTGTTTGTTATTTAGAATAAGCGAGATAACTATGTTGATAACGATATAAAATATACCATAATAGCTGTAAGTTGCACTTCATTGATGCAAATTTCACTTCATAGTAGGTACTTACTATTTAAAGCACTTAAATTACAAAGTAAGTAGATTACTGTAGTAGTAGTTCCTGAGAATATAAGAAGTTCTCATTCGATAATCAGCGGTTACGTCCTCTAGCTTTCTGTAGACATTAGAGTCATCAAATTTATTTAGGATTTCTTCAATTTACAGGATGACCAGATCGGTTCAACTAAAAGTCGGGACATGACGACTCGCAAAAAATTTTTAGGTTACTTTTTTCCGATATTTACAAAATAGATCACAATGTCATCAGAAATGTATTTTATCCTCATTATTTATAGAAAATCATTTAGAATCCATCCAGTTAAAAAACGTAAATTTAATAAAATTTGAAATACATAGTTTATTTTTAAATTATCTTCTTTCGTCCATTAATTTTAATATTTTTTCGGCCATTCATTATTGCTTTTGAAGCCAAAATTCTTGATATTCGTTTTTTAATTTCAATTTTAACTTCATTTGTTGATAATTCTATCAACTTCTCCTGCAATGTAATGTTTAGTGAACCTGTCAAAACATGCATAGATTCGATATTCAGCACGTGTAAATCTTGTCCTGGCTTGTGCAAACTTGTAAATATAAGCTGTTGATCGAGCCAGAACATACACACATACACTGTGGTGCTCCGTGTGGTGCACTGCGCATGCGTTCATGTACTAGTCAAAAAGGTATTACGAACAAAGCTGTAATGTACCAATACCTACTTTTAATACGGACTTATCTTGCTTAAAAGACATTTAGAACTATTTGTTGAAACATGCGTTCGATTATGTTTAGTATTAATCAAACTTTTCATCATATTCTTGGGAGTATTACCTAGGGGGGCGGCGGTTGGTTGTCAACGCCCCCTACATCTTCCTTGGACCAAAAAAGCCCCCTTAGATCTCTTCAGCGCCCACCGGTGGGCGGTACCGACCCCGTTGTTGGAAACCACTGCTATAGATCGATCTTCGCTCACGCATAGAAATTGCATTTATTCCTCTTCATTACGTTGTTAAATTAGCCTGCCGCTTACATTGTTCTCGAATCTCGTATTGTATGTACCAATTTGTTCAATTTTTGTAGTTTCATTCCGTCCAAGGATTCATTCCCACTCTATTATATTTAAGTGACGCCGGGAACTCGGGTCCTTTCCCTAATCTGTATCTATCGCAGTGTTTATTATTAGGAATAGAATGAAGTCATTTCCCCTTGCTTTCTTCGCCGTATTACGATCAATTACCAACCACGCCTAAAGAAATCTGTTGATAGCCCATCATAATACTGATAGCTACTGCTGCCCTCTGTCAGGTAATTTGATAGCGGCGTTTTTTTGTAGGGGTTTGTAGTGGCTTCTTCACTTTGTTATACGTGGCTAACCTGACCTTGTTTAATGTGAGAGTCTCCACAGTTTACCAGGATGTGGCCGTTGATTGTTTCGCAACTTTTTGGAAACATAAGTGAAAGCTGGATGTCTGTTGAGGTCCTAGGACCAAGAATAACTCATTTTGAGCCTTAGGTATCAAAGAAATATCTCTAACCGATATACCGTCCATCTCTTAACGCCACTACCGTTTTGTAAATACTGTAAGCCCCGCAATAGTATATGATAAACAATTCTTATTTTATTAAAACATCTTAGTGGCTACTTGATGAACAAGAAAATCTAAGGTTTTTACTTGTGCAGTTTAGTATATTTATGCCTACTTTTATTATTGTAAGTATAACAGAATTGATAAGGACTGGGATGGCTCAGTAGTATGAGAGTCAGGCTTTGGATGTAACAGTCCAAAAGTTTCCCGGTTCGAATCACTCTAGGGTTCAGAAAATGTTTCTAATTCCCTGGTTGGTCGGTACTAGATCCCGGTCCCCATTTGCTATTGGGGATCAAATTAATGGCACTTCTCGTGTTATGGTTGTATTACAGGAGTAACAAGACTCCACACACATACACCTTACATCAGGCAGGTTAAGTTGGGTTACGCACCAGCACGGTAACCCGTAGAGTTTCTTACTATAGATCCATTGAATACAGGGCTATTTCTTCAGGGTGCAGCTTCCTATATATGTCGACTTTAGGTACGACTTTGAGCAATTTGGAAACGGGAGTTATTTGTTGCGCCGGTAAGCAGAAAAATATTTAGAGCCGGTCCTGCGTATGCAACTAGTACGCGCCAACGCACCGATGGCGGGAACATTCCTGAAGAAATTACGCCTTTTAGCAAACATGAAGTATATCTGTAATTAAACTTTAGTTAACAGATTACGCAATAATATCAATAAAATGATATTTCAATTATTTATAATTAAAAAACGTTAATTGGGAATTTTGAAAATTTCTTAACGTGGCAACAGCGCTTATCAACAAAATTCTCAGTGCTCGGTCCATAAAACAGTTTCCTTTAGAAAATGCTTCAGAATTGAGGTTAGGAAAACATTTAGTGGACACTACAAGTCCATTAGTTTAAAAAACAACACTTCCCTTAAAAAAGTAAGTCTGCATAATTGTGTTTGGCAGGAAATTTAACTTATACGTTTCTTAGTAATCCAAGAAACAAAGAAATAACTCAATTTTTGCTGCAGGCAGCGCTAGGGTAATTAATATTAATTACAACAATAATACTACTGTCTGTAGTTGATTTAAGAAGAAATGTCGAGTAGCGGTGTGGGTAGAGGACGCGGATGGTTGAATTTGAATAAAAGCACCCCCGCTACTACCCGACCAGGGGGTATTCCAAGCAAGAACGTCCTAACCAACAACTACACTGAGACGATAACACAGGACCTTAATGCAACAAGTTTGAATTCCCAGATGACACAATATCCAAGACTGTTATCTCTTTTAGAACAATTAGATCCTAACGATGACGGAATTTTGTTAAATCAGAAATTGAAAAGCACTATACAGAATTGGAAGCAGGAGTGTAATTCGAGTGCGGAAGTGGAGTAAGTTGGCAAATTTAAGGTGTATTGTGAGCTTCTAATTTGAAATTTTAGAGAAAGTTTTAAATATGTCTATTCGAAATGCATGCAAGATGCAAGTTTAGCTACTAAAGTGGTTACAATGGTGTCTTCATATTCGTTTATTACAACAGAAATACATGATGTTAAAATACGAAACTTATTTATTGGCCATGTGCAAAATGATTTCGAGAGTAAGCAATGTTTTTAATTCTTATACTTGTAATTATCTTACACAGTGTGAGGCATGCATTGACGTCTTGAATGGTAAGAGATGAAGATTTGGTTAAATGAGAATTATTTGGAATATCAATGACTATTAGGATCTACTTCAAAGTTGTGCTTAGTTTTCCATACTAACAGAAATGTTCGAATTTTGCTTCTTATTATATGTTTACCATCAGGGTTCTAACATTAGTAATGCACATTTTTTTTGTACATTTAGATTCGCAAATTAGATTTTTCATAACTTCTTAAATTTTCCTGGAATTTTTATTAATGTTGTTTTTTTAAAGAGGAAGCAAAAACGGCCGTGCCATCATTAGAAAAAGCAACAATTGGTACTATTTAATTTTTGTTTTGGCTGCATCAGCATAATAAAATGAGATTGTTTATTTCTATAAATTGATTTTCCTACATTTTATTGCTTGAACCAAAAGCAAAGCTGCTTCAGATATTGTAAGTTTATCGATTCTTATTGAAGATGGCAACTTAGTTGCTGAAATATGTATTTAGATGGACTAAACGTGGTTGTGGCAAGCTGTTTTCTTAAGTGTTTGCATACTTTACTATAGATCATTTCACTCTGACTATGCAGTACAGAGAACATACGACAACGTTATTTAAAGGCAAACATCGCCTGCTGCGTTGCCGCTTGTAGACCGCCGCAGGCACCCACGGGATGTCGCACTCAGGTATAGGATCTGTAGAGGATAATGCAAATTAAGGTAATCGTTGGTACTTTGAAATAGTTATTGAATTATAAGTGCAATATTTCATGCTGTAAACTTCAACAAGGTATTAACAGATAAGCCGATTGCAATACAAAAGGCGGATTTATTATGATTGGCGTCTTCGTGTTCAGTTTTAAGCGACTTTCTGGGGAAATATGGCAATACTGTAGCCCTATCCCTGTACACTGCATAGTCAGAGTGAAATGAGCTATACCATCTTTATTCAACTCGAATAATGCAAGACAAAAACCTTAATTAAAAAGCATAAATAAGAATATTACAAAAAAATGACTTATTAATTAAGTAAGTAATTTGATTTATTCATAAAAAAACGTACACATTGCATTTACAAGTGAATTTTACACAGTTAAAACATTAATTTCCTTAACTGAGATACATTTATGATCCACTTGGTTTCCTTCAGTATTTCATTATACAGTTTTAATCCTTTGCAATACAAATTTCTCTGTTTGCAGGCTTTTTGTAACACTAGTAATTAAAAATGACAATTAATTGGTTCCAATTCTGATTTTGTTTTTGTTCCGTATACTTTTGAACACATTAAAACACAAAAAAATAGTTCTAAACTGCGATTTGTCACAACAAAATTTTATACCTAACACAAGCAATAGTAATAGTGTTGAAAAAACCACATAAAGTAAGTGAATGTTTTTAAAAACATGATTTAGATTATTATACGTTTGTAATCATTTTTGATGTATCTTCAAAGGAAAAATCTATTTATCAATGCTCAGCATGCCATAGAAAATCTTTTTCGGTGTCTATTATGAGAAAAAGGCTTTTCGATTATAACTGTTATTTGTAAAATAGATCTACCAAACATTACAATCAAAGAAAGGAGAAAAATGTATTTCTAATACTGACATGGAAGCCAATGACATTTATTTAAAAAAGTTTGCTTGATGTCTCTATCTTGAAAATGCCGTGAACAATGAAAAAATCTACTTAGAGATTTGAAACCTACATAAAAAAAGTGCCTTAATTGCGTTGGGTTAACATTGGTAATAAGCAAATTCTCCACCAAAATGGAAAACTGAAAATTTCAATTGCTTCAGCTTATACAGAAAATTACGCTAATTATCCAGAATTTGAATGCAAATCCTAGTAATCTACGAGATGCTGAACAAGTCTCGTTTATCCAAACCTGTATTTCTTACCAATACACTGTATATTAACTTGTTGTTTTGTTATTTCTTGGGCTTAATATGATTAATTAATAGACTTGTTTAACATTTTATAGATAGTAAACAGCTTCAACTTATGAATGCGGCTGGTTTTCGCAATTCAGTTCGTATGTTAGGTGAATTTTACCATAAAGCAAGGCTAGCTGACGGACGTGTCATTAAATTCTTAGCTGCACCTATTATACGGTATTTCGAAATGCTCTTAGAGAGTGCACAACCTCCTGATCTGGAACTTTTTACTTCACAAGTGCGTGGAAAGTAGAAAGGCACTTGCCAAAAATGTAATATTTCATTTTTAGTTATATTTAAACGGAGCAGCAATTAGATCGGATTGTCCACAAAAAATGCAAGAAATATTGATGCAAGTCCGCAACATATTATTAAACAATACAAATCTAACGCAGAAGTGTCGAGTGTGGATGCTGTTAGCATTAGATGTTGTCTACAACCGTTTTGGATTGTTGCCTGCAGAACTGCACAAGTTTTACCAAGAACAGCTTGGCGACAAAGCAATGGCAAACTTTCAGGTAAAGTTAATACCACCCTTTTGTTTGTGTGCTTCATGCTGTAATGTTTTAGACTCGTTTTTTCAACAATAAAGTTGTTTTAATTTTTTATATTGAAAATTCATTTTCATCGTATGAACATGGTTTTCCCTAATAACAATACACAATGTTCTCCTTTACAATATTTACTTTCTTTGGTTATTTACTGTAGAAAAACATTTTTTCTTACTTTGAACATTAACTAGAAGTGACATTAACATCAATTTTTACCTAGAACACCGTGTTTATTATTAAATATTCTAGAAGAGCTCTTCAGTATTAAAATAATAAAATTTGAGAAATATATTGTTATTGCTGGTATAAATAATAATTTTTCAGCGTATTAAAATGAAATACTGTACGCTAGTAAATCAGAGTTGCCATAAATTTGAATAGAAACAAAGGAAAAATAGCTTGATAAGTTTGCAATAATTGATTAATATTAATATCTTTTTAAATTTACTGTTACTAATTTTTATAATTGCCAATAATTGAAATAGCTTGTTATTACGTGGAATACATTCTGCAGAGGCACTACAGGAATGTGCTTCTGTATCGCAACAAATGAGTACCATCAGGATAAAAATTTATATTGGTAGAGAGGATATTGAGAAAAACAGTATTTCTAATTAGACCAAAAATGTCAAGTGAAGAAGAAGAGTTTTTGGCAGTTTTGATTATACAGGGTTTTTGTACTAATTACTCCAAAGCTATTCAGATGTCATGAAAATTATTTTCTATAAGTAAGAGACCTTGGTGGATGCAGTGGCACTAATCATCAATTTTGTTATTTTAAATGGCATGCAGCTTAATTTTTTGTGAGATAATATAAAAAATTTTGAATTTCACAGTTGCGCATGTAGAGTCTTATGGAAAATTAAAAATGTGTGAGCCAGTCTTCGGTTGTTGCTATAACGCTTTTGGAAGCTTGATTCACTTTAATAGGAGATGGACTATCAGAGATAGACCAAACCCCTTTTGCTTAAAACAGTGAAGTCGAGACGGATCTCGACCACTGAGTAAACAGCCTGAGCGCTTCGTTAAAACTACAACACTCAGAAAATATGTATATTTAGGTAATACACTACCAAATCACAAAACACAATATAAAACAAGAAAACTTAATAAAACAGGGAAGCGGTTCTATAAGACTTAATGATAGAGCACAGCTTTCAGTAGTTGTTATGAGAAGAAGCTATTTGTCTGCAGTGGAGTGTCTTGCTGTGGATGATGTTGCTGGCGCTTCTTATGTGGGTTCCGGTTTATCATTCAGGATGATGGTTATATGGGGCGCCCTCTCTGGGCGTCTTGAGGCTGGTAGCGCGTGTTTATAGAGGCTGTCTTAAGCCGAGTAAGCTGTGCCCTCTTGGGGTTTGTGTGTGTGCGTTAAACGGTTGCCTAACAGGGAGGCGTGATATGCGCGTGTTTCAAAAATAGTTTTCAGAAGCGTGTAACAGGACTTCAATTTTTTAAATATGTGATTTTATGGTACATTTTTTTAATCATTTTAGTGTCTCTTTGTATTTGAAATTTCCATGTTTTGGAAAACTTTGAAGGAATTGGTTATTATTTATGAAAACCCACAGATTTATGTATAATTTTATTTGTCACTATCTAACTGTTATACTCTCATTTTTACATTTAAATAAATTAGTAGGTTGGGATATTTTCAAGATGCATGGAGGGTAGAGGGGGGAACAGTGGCCACCTTTTTTTATAATCATCAATAAATTCTATAATAATCAGATTTATGCCGAACTGGTTTCAAAAATTAATGCATATAGGTAATATATTCTATTGAACAACATTATTTATCAAAAAAAGTTCAAGGTTTAAATAATTAATCTTTATGAAAAAAACAGTATCAAACAAAATTTATTCCCACGTTTTCTGAGGAAACTCACATTGTATTCACTGTCATGGGGATTAACTTCTAAAACTCTCCCAACATAATGTTTGATGTCTCTTTTTGTTGCATATTTCACAACGACAAAACTATCAATTTGAATATCGTTCAAATCATTATTTATATCATCATTCATTTGTGTATGGTCTTCAGAATCTGTTAAACAGAGTGTTTCTACACTTGTTTCGCTATCAGAACAATCTTCTTTTGGCGTTGGGCTGCAGCAAACGCGTTTCTTTACCTGCTTCTTTTTTTTAAATTCTTTAATCTTTGAATTTTAAGAGCCTGCTCTTCTTCAAGTCTTTTATATACGGGAGTGCTCGTTAGAATTTCCGTTGTCTTCTTTTTACGTCCTTTCTTCTTATCTTTTTTATTAGCTTTTGGAAAAGGTTTTAGTACTTGTGGAGAAATAAATTGTTTTGCAGTAGTTTCACGTTGGATGAAAGAGGATTCCAAGCTTACAGCTTCTTGAAGGTGGCTCGGTCCTGCTTCTTGAGTATTTATTTCTACAGACATATTTCCAGCTGCTAATGGCATTTCTGTTACTTCTGACGATAGAAAATCATCCTCACTGAATATAAAACTATTGTAAGGAAAAATCCCTGTTGTTTTAAAGCTTGATATGCAGTTTCTTGGCGAAAATGCTAGCGTATAACATTCGCCTAGTATTTCTGCGATATTGTATATTGTAATCCGCTTTCCTGGATTATTTATAAGCCATGATTGGCAGGTGCTATTATAATATCTCTTTAAGGGACCGTACACACCTTAATCCAAAGGCTGGAGTTTGTGGCTCGTGTGGGGTGGAAGAGTCAATAATGATGTGGTTTTCACGTGACATCTTTATTACATCGAATGAAATGTGCGATTCATGGTTATCCATGATAAGAAGCACTGGTGATTCTAGTGTTGGCTTACTGTGACGAATGAAATGTTTAAGCCAATCTATAAATATGTCGCTATGTATCCAACCTGATGGATTTGCAGTTCCGGTGGTTCCAGGTGGTGCCCCTTTAACCATGCGATCTTTAAAGAACTTCCTTGGAAATATTAGCAATGGAGGAATTGTATTTCCTATGGCATTTATAGCGCCACACATTGTCACAAGTGTTCCTCTTTCATTGGAAGTTATTTGACCCACCTGCTTTTGGCCTTTCATGGCAATGACTTTGCCTGGATCTTGCACTGTAGTTAGAGCCGTCTCATCCATATTATAAATTTGATCAGGCATAAATTTATGTTTTTCATAAATTTGCTTTAGATTCCCGAAAAAACGCTCCTCTACAGGTTTATTAAACCCCATTGCCCTCCCATTGCCTCTGCTGATCTTATTGATAGATTTTTATTTCTTTTAGGAAAGCCTGTCATCCAATATTTTCCTGCAAGTTTATTTTCTTTCCACGTATGAGGAACTTTTTTATTATTGACCATAGCCAATTCAAATGCAAGTTTGCGTACATTCTTTGGAGTTAATCCGTGATGTAATTTTGCCATTACTTGGAGATAATCACTAAGCATAAGTTCTTCCTCCGTTGAAAATACTTTATTGACTGTGTAATTGGGTTTTAAACTAGGGACTCCTTCTAAAGCAGGACTTCTCCAGTCAATATTAGCAGTATTTTGACATTTCTTAAAATATCTTCTTAATGTGGTCCTAGGAATGTTATGCATTATAGCTGCTGCTTTCATTGAAAGTTGTTCGCTTGTTCGCTTACGCTAAATAGCGCACTCTTCATCTACTCCTCACTGGTTTTGCCAATTCCATTTTTTTTTGGCTTTTGGCGTGGCATTGCGTGTGAAATTCTAAAAATAAAATATTTAGAGATTATATAGCAACAGTGGCCACCCCCTTTTTATATTGCATAGTAGTGGCCACTGTTCCTAAATGGAGCGGTGGCCACTGTTGCATAAATATACATTTTTATAAAAATCCTAACCTGTTATAAATACATGCCTTATTCTATGCTATATTTTACTTAAAACATATATTAATATGTAAGGTTCACACAGCACAAGAATCGCTGTGAATCAATAATTTTATTAACTAATTTATTACATGAGAAACTTACCGGATAAGTAAATTTTACACAATATTTGTACTTGCCGATCATAAAACGTGTTTACGTATTCCGACTCCGTGCTGATACTGATAACACACGTATCTATTAATTAATCTTTCGTACTGTAGATGTCACTATGTACAGTCCGTTATTTTAAAAGTTATTGAGAGGTGGCCACTGTTCCTGCATGGCCACTGTTCCCCCCTGTCCCCTAGATAGAAAATATTTAAAATCATTAAAACATGGAGCACAAGTTGTGTAGGGTTCAATTTTTGTAAGAAACGTCGCTCTATGCTCTGGGAGCAAAAGAAATGAAGAAAAGGGTAATAGTCGATAATGTTTTAAACACTGGACGATACTAATAAAGTTTTATATAAAATTTAAACTTTAATCTTAAAAAACGTTTTTTTTTTCAATTTAGATTCCTGTGTGTATGACAATCATTAGAAGGGGTTTTTAATTTTCAATAATTCTCCACATGTAGAAGAAGCGATTTCGGCAATTGGAAATCTTTTAAGCAATAAGTAATATCTTCTTTCTTAAAATTATCATGTCTTATAAAAATGACAAATGAAGTTCATGTTTGGCTCAGATTTTAATGTAGAATCCAATAAAAAAAATAATTATAGAGATTATTCTTTCTTTTATTTCTATGGTTGAATTCATGGCAATTGTAATTTAGTAGAATTGAAACTTTTCAGATTTAATATGTCCTAAAGTTATTATTTTTCGTAGTAAACTTTTTTAATTATTCAATGTTAATTCCTGGAGTTTGCAAAGATTGTGTTTGAAACACATATTTGATGCAAAAAATGGTTCTAACCCCATATTTCCTATTCCATTTTTTCTACAGTAATCAACAGAAAAGCTGTAACCACGTGAATTTTTTTTAAATATAAAGGATGTCTCAAATTTAGTATTACATCATTGGGATCTTGATAATGGCAAGAGATACATCAGTTAAATTGGAAGAAAGATGCAAATTTATGGTGGTGATGCTTTTGTTTATTCCAAGAAAAGCAAATGCTCTGTTTTATAATTGAAAAGCAGAAACTTTTCGAGATCTTAATAGTGGGCTCTAAATTGGTGACATACATATATACTATAAAATGTACAGGGTGTCTATGTGAAAACGTAAAATGTGTTATATCTCTGGAAGTAAAAGAGATACTGAACTTTTCTCGAAAACGTTTCTATAACATGGAGGGGTAACTTTCTCCATTCAACCCTCTAGGCTCTGGGTGCCCCAACAAAACAATTTTAAATAGTAACACCCACTTTGTGATACGTTATGGAAAAGCTCTTATAAAATGCTATTCAATAGTAGCAAACATTTTTTCCCAGACTCGTTTCAGAAATATAGAATGGTCCCCAAATTCTCCAGATTTTGGCCCCGTTAGACTTCTTTCTATGGGTTCATTTAAAATCTGTTGCCTACAAAATCAGCTTCAATCCATCGCACAACTGCGACAAGGAATAATTCAGGACTTCCGAGTTATTCCACAACAAACCTTCCAAAATGTTCGGCGAGAATTTGAGAGTAGTTTTTACTATTAACTAGAGAATAATGCAAATCATTTTGAACATTTAACCTAATATTTTGAAATTTTAATTACAATAATTGGTTCAGAACCTTTTGAGTTTTAGTTTTTAATTTTTCCGAAATGAGTCGGGAAATAAGAATGTTTCTCTCTGTCTCTCCATGGTACCGTCTCATCTTCTGAGGTTGGCTATCAACATAGTGTATCTCCATCTATTTCTGGCTGTGTGCATTAGGGTAGGTCATATTTGTATGGAGAAAAAAAATATGGCGCTTTTGATTTCTAATTGTAGAATTATGTTGCTTTTACATCAAAACTGTATAATAGTAGAATTTGAAGTAAATAGCACCTCATCTTCAGGTTGCGCTTTGTCTTAGAAGTTTACAGAAATCTGTGCAAAAACTTGAATATATTCTGGTAGTCATAAAACATAAATGTCTAAAGAAAAATAGGCGTTTTAGAATAAAATAACCATTTATTAATAATTAAAAAAAGAATACAACAGAAAAAATACTGCAAATCATTAAATATTGAAGTCTTGCTTGCTTTAAAATTTAGGCATTTTTCTGCGAGATTCGAGTTTTAATTTTATCGCACCCTCTCTTGCCCTTTTAGTATACAGTATTGTTGACGACTCTGTTACCGTTTTGACGGCTCTTAACCGGCCTGGGCGTGACCAGGAAGCCTAAAAAATAAAAACTCTTCCTCTTCTTTATTCTCAATTGATAGTTTAAGTTGTTTGTTTGAAATTGTCGTCAATATTGGTGGTTCAAACAAGTTTTCTTGCCAACCCATCAGGTCCGAATAGCATGGCGCCAAAAAAAAATTTTTGATGGGTGATATGGTCGAATGACACTAATTTTATCCATATTACGTGCTTTCAGAATACGTCTAGTTCCGAGTTCCCGAACTTTTTTGTCTTCATTGGTTACCATAGCTAGCAAAATATTTTCCATATGAGCAAAGTAGCTATTACGCTGAATCACTGGGTCTATAATTTTTTGGAGATTATCTGACAAGTAGCGTCAGTCTGCAATTAACTGGTATAGGTGTCGAGATCCATCTTAAAATGATGGATGTAGTTTCACTCTAAACCACATTTTCGTCCGTCAAAATATAAAGCCTGTACTTCAGCTACTTTGATTTGTGTTTCAATCTTTGTCCGCGCTTGAAACCTTTCCCTCCTGATTTTGCTTTTATCGATTATTGTTCCTGGTTTTATTCCTCTTATTACACTTGAAACAATTGCAGCTCCAGCTCTGTCTGACACACCAAACCTGTCACATGTCATCGATAAGGAAGAATAGTCTATTTCGTTTTTTTCTCTGTGCTTCGATCTGTCTTGGTAAACTATTACCTCTGGACCTTGTCTTCAGACTCTTCAGAGTCAGGGTCGCTCTCAGAGCTCGATTTTAATTCAAAGATTTCTTTATTGGTACTGGGAATTCGTGATTTTCGTTTTCGTTCGCTCCTTTGTTTTCTCTTTAACCGTGTTTGTATCTTGGTTACTTCTTTGTCAATACCACCGATAATCATTCTTCGACTGGATCATTGATCTTGTAAAAAGGCTTGTTCTAATATCGGAACCTTTTTTCTCTTGGACAAAAACAACAATCAAACTCTGGGCATTTGTAATACGAAAATATCAAATAGTTTTTGACTTTGAATCCGAAATTCCTTCACCTTATTGGTAAAAGATGGTTTACTGTGAGATTTGTGTATTTTTTTTACATTTTTCACGAAAAGATTATATAATTTGAATTATTCTTGTATGGGAGACGACTGGAATTGAAGCCGAAGCCCATATTTCTGCTAATTTTGATGTGATAATTGCAGCAACATCTGCAAATGACGGGTCTTTCTCCTTTTTTTCGATTTTTAACTGCTCTTTCGTCCATTCATAAAACTTTATTACATCCTCTTGAGTACGTAAAACATTTGTCTTTAATTCGTAACTATTTCCAAAGATAGGACACTTAAAAGCTTTTCGCGTTGCATTCATGACGAAAGATTACAAAATCGAATAAATAACCTCAAAGAAATAACCTCTAAAACGTCAAGTGCGAGGTCACGACTAATGAGAGACACAGAACAAATCCATGAGAGAATATTGCGAAAGTTACGCTCACTGCAACGCACTCCCTCCCGCCACCCTGAAGTATTAGTGCGACAATGTATGGTATTTACGCTATTTGTGTGTGGAACTTGTTTGCGGAATAAAAATTACTATTAAAAATATGAATTTCCCATGGCCTATTATACGATTTTTTTTGTAAAATATTAAAAATTCAAACATACACGCACCCTCTAAATATTAATTAAATTCAAAAATATTTCATAGGCGTCATAATATCACTAAAAGACAACATAATATTGCTATTAGATAAGATTATCTCAAAGTTTGGTTTTTCGACCCACCCTAGTGTGCATTAGTTGTTCCCTGTTTTGTACAGCCATGTTGATTATTCTTGGGAAATTTAATGTGTTGGTTTTCTCTTGCCTTACACATCGCAGTGGTATGACCATTCCGGCAGATACTGTCTCCACTCATAGGTTTCTACTATGAATCTGTGTCGGTTATCTTAACCTCCACATCCATATAGTATTGAAGACGCTGCTTCCTGTCTCTAAAAGTTCTGACAACTGGAGCCATTATGTCCATTATTTGAAGATTGCCTCTGGTTGTTTCGTGCTGCTAGTTTTGGTCTGCCCCGGGTATTTTATTTCCGTGGTACCCACAATATCTGGTGAGCATTCGCGCCTGATGGAGGATCTAGCAATCCCTATAGGAAAAATGTTTACTACTATTGAATAGCTTTTCATTGAGGTATTACAAAAGTGGGTTTTACCATTTGAATATTTTTGTTGGGATAACTAAAACCTATGGGGTTGAATGGGGAAAAGTTTGAAACCTATTTTACTTCCAGAGACACATTGTATGTTTTCAAATTAACACATATAAAGTTCCCCAGCAGAGGCGAACTGTATGTAAATAGCAAAGGATGATGTATTTTAAATTGTACTCATTAATGCTTATCATGTCATTTACCCAAAAAGAAAATATTTTTATTTTTTTAAATCTAAAACAAAAAATATTCATAAATTCAAGAACCGATATTTGTAATTTTTTTTATGTTCCGATGACAGTTGTGTACCTGGGTGGGATAATTTTCAAGAATCAGTTTGGTTTAGTTAAACCTCACGCCAGTCCTATCAGCGAAGAGTACCTAATAATTACACAAGAGTTTATGTGAAAATTAAATATAAAACATTTTTTAATATTTGCGCCCACTAGCGTGGGAGCCTAAGGCTTCTGATAATAAGACAATCCACCTTGCCCTTCTCATTTTAAAAACATTCAAGAGCTTTACTGACACTTTAGTATACAACAAAATGATTTGAATTTATGAACAGTTTTTGCAGATTTTTACTTAGGTTTAAAAATTAAAAATGGTGTCTTATTAACTAACCAGCACTGATAATACTTCATAATAATGTGGTTTACATTCATAACTGAAGTATCTGGGGAATATAAAACATAGAAACATATATTTCCCACGCATTTTTAAATGGAAATCTCTTATAATTTGATTCATTTTTTTCCCACTCAGGACTGTTGAATAATTAAGCATAATAAACAGAGTGTTTTAATTTTTACTGACAATAATATAAAAAATTGGTTATTAATAATATAAATTTAATATAAACTAACAATAATGACTAACTGGTAAGGGTGGGGTATTAACTCAGATTAACTAAGCTGTAATTACACCTTTTAAGTTTTTGTTTCTTTTTAAGCTTGTTAATAAATATTTCAGTGTTTTGTTGCTGATTTGGGAAAGCATCGGATATCATTGCATGTGCAGTAGCTATTAATCTCTCATTAAAGTGGTGGCCTCAAAACCTATATTAATTGATAAATAAATAAATTAAATAATTTTTTAGGGTACACATAGTGCCTTAAGCATACAAACTTCGCATGCAAACAAATCTCTTGATGGTTATCAGAGTACAGTGAGTGTGTTACAAGTAACTCCGCCAGAATCGACTTCGCCTGTTAGTGAGCAAACGAACAACTCACATAACCAGTACAGTCTCCAATCGGATTCCTTACAAAACTACAACAGCTCTCAGAGCTTCACCTCGCAGAGCTTTAACTCTGATTGCAACGAGTGGGACACCATGAAAGATAACAAACCGAATACAAACAATAGAGAAAAGGTGGGCCGTCCAATTTTAGGAGCTGGTGCACGCCTGCAGAGGAATCGCGGCAATGAGGAGTCCAATAATTCGAACTGGAGAGACCATAGTAAGGAAAATTCTGCCGGATGGGACAGTAAACAAAAGATGGGTGGCAAAGCATGGGGTAGCGGTGGGGGGAAAAAGGGTGGAAATAAGAATAATAAGGGGTGGGAGCATGATGATAGATTTGAAAATGATTATTGAATGTTTTAATGTGTTCAACAGGTTCAAAGAGATTGCTGATTATTAATCGTGGTATCAGGGGTAATAGCATACGGCGGGAAGCAAATTAAATTAATTTATCTAAACAGGTTTTTCCGTGCCCAGTATGTTCATAGGAACAGTGTACATTAGATAACTTTTTTGTTTGAATAGATACGAATTTGGTTAATAATAATTGTATTATTCTTCTAGTGTAATCAAAAAAAAAAGGAAAGAATGTTTCCTTGTGGAGTTAATTTTAATTTTAACATTGTTTTCAAATGGATACCCTGTATATTTTTATATTTTTGTATTCCTCTTTTTCTTCTGTACATAGAAATATTAAAACGTATACCATAAGAAATTATAATTAAATAAATATTAAAATACACAGGGTTTTCATTAAACAAAGAAAGTTGAAATCGTTAACTTGACCGTGAAACAGTTTGTTTTTTCAGATGTCCCGTTGAATTTTGCAGCAAAAATATTATAAATTTGTTAATTTATCAAAATTCGTATATATTCTATTGTAGACTGTTTGCAAGAATAGGTCAGAAAAGTCAGGAAATTGCTCCGAGGGGAAATTTATTGTGTTTATAATTATTATTACATTCAGGTGTTAAAATTCTTTGTTATGTGTAGCTAATTAACCATACATTGAAAATTCAAACACATGTAGTGGTAATATGGTCTTGTTATATTGGTTTACCATAATATCTTCTGGTAATCAAAACTTTGTTTTAGTACCATATACTGCCTTCTGTTTATACGTGGTTCAGATATAATTTCTTCAGCCAATGTTTTGTTTATTTTACAAAATACTTTCTATAAACCTGTATTGAAACAGAAACCTCTATAAGGTGATCACAGAAAGGAATCAAAGAAATCCTCATTTTGCATTGGAGGGAGGATTCAATTTTTTAGTAGATATTTTTGTAGCACTTAGCATTTTTTTTGATTTTCATTTTTTTTGCATTTAAGTTGTTGCATTGAAAATTTTCGAGGTAATTCAATTATGTATTCAAGTATAATTACGAATTCAACAAGTGTTTATCTGCTGTAGGGGAGAAGTGCCATGAAAGGGACCTTTTACACAAAATAAATTAAAACAGCTTAGAATTTTTTTTTAAATAATTTTTCTTGATTGAATGGTTACTTACAAGTCTCGTTTACAGTTCTGAGTTATAAAAATTAATAAAAAACCATAGGGGTAGTAATAAAATGACATATTTTGGATTATTGTAATTGTCCCATAGTGCATTGAAAGGTACTCAAGTATTGAAAGGGAATTAAAAATTTAGCAATTGCATCTTACATAATTATTATTAAGCTTTTATTTAATAGACCCAACAAATCAAAGTACCCGAAAAAACTTTAAAGACATTTATTCAAAAATAGATACAAGACAAATATTACATTAGGCCAGTTACACAGATAAATCAACGGCAAAATAATAAAAACCCTGAACTCTCTTTGTTCCATCTATTTGTAATGGTTGAAGAAGCTTCATAACTATGTCTTTATCATTGACATCACTCTGGAAATTTGAAGTTATCGGTTTTTGCTGATTTTTTCATAAATCTAATTCTGTATTTGTTGTCTGCAGTTTTCTTCATGATAACGCCGACAGCATTCGAAAATTATTTGTTCTTTTGTGCAGAAATTTACTAAAACATGGTTGTGTTCTTCAATTACAAAACTCTTATTATCTGGTAGTGCTAAATCTTTATATTCCACACTATCTTCTCCATTGATGCTACTACTACTATCAAGCAAAACTCTTTTCTTCATCTTTATATTAGTTTTCATTAAGGATTTCTTCCTTTTTTCTATTCCTCTTCCTGTTTTAGCACATCCATTTCGGGTGTTTCCGTAAGGACTCTCGAGGAACCTTTTTTCTACCCCCTTTTTTTTGTCTGCAAGGAGCTTTTGGAAATGGTCAGATAGTTTCTGGGGTAATATTAATTGAATTTGCTGGAGTTTCATTTATGTCAATAAGTTCCGTACTACTGTCAATTGGCAGAGAACTATCGACTTCTTTGCTGAACGATGGTAAGGGATGATCCATTACAGAGCAACATAAAAAGTTTTCCTCAGAAAATGTTTCTGAATTAAAGGGAAAGATTCCTGCTTTGTTGAATTCTGCTACAATATTTTTTATAGAAAATGACTTCTCAAATGCTATTTTTGCAAGCTTCGGAAGTTTATATATTGTTGCTGTTCGACCAGGATTACTCACCATCCAGTCATTAAGAGCTGACTTAAAAAAACTTTTAAAAGGTCCATAAACAGAGATATCCAATGGTTGAAGTCGGTGACCGCAATGTAGTGGAAAGGTCTATATTATCACATAATTTTCCTTCGCATGCATCACTACAGACACAGTAATATGACTGTCATGATTATCCATTAACAGCAAAACTGGTTTATCCTTTGTTGGTTTTGCGTACTCCACAAAATGTTTAAAAGCTTGATAAAAATTGTCACCCGTCATCCAACCTGATGAATTAGCCAACCCTAAACTTCCAAGAGGACAATCCTCTGTCATGAACGGCTTGAAATGTACCCGTGGAAAGACAAAGGCAGGTGGTAAGGTATTTCCAGTTGCTGAGACGAATCCAAGCATAGTGAGTAGAGTAAACCTGGCCCACTTGCTTGACACCTTTTTGCGCAATTACATTAGGCAGTTCGGTAACAGTCAGAAGACCAGTTTCATCTGCATTGTATATATTTTGTGGACTAAATTTGTATTTCTCGAGCACACCCTGTAAATTTTTATAGAATCTGTTAACTGTTGTTTTATTAAACGTCGTTGCTCGTGCTAAACTAGTTTTTTCTGGCCTACCTAAAGAAAGATCTTAGTGCCGCTGCATGAAACCTTTGTACCAGTCAATACCAACAATCTTCTTCTGATCCCAACATTTTGGATAATTTTTATTTAACTTTTTTGCATATTGGAAAGCTAATTCCCTCATTTGTATGCAAGTTAAACCGTAAGACATCTTCGAAACAGTTTTGATATATTGAGCAAGCAGTAATTCTTCATCTTCCCCTGTAGAAAATATTTTATTTCCATAACAGCATTATTAATTATCAATGGATCTTTTCGAATTCTCTTGTTTTTTTAATACTTTCACGTTCCATTATCTGTAAGCAAAAAGTATTAAGCACTAAAAGCCATCAGTAACAATAAAGCAAAAATAAGTTATGAACGGGACATGTCCCTTTCATTACTTGATTTGATGTCCGTTTCGTTACATACCTCACTTTATTCTAAATTTTATAAAATACAAAGTTACCTACCTGATTTTCAGATTATTTGTTAAATTGAATTGAACACAAAACTAATCAACCAGCTGGAGCACAAAAATTTCAAAAAATTAATTCACCAAGTTTGGTATAATAGCAATAAAACAAAATATTTCCCAAACCACTTTTAGCGGGTAAAAAGACACAGCATAGAATATGTCGGCCAAACATTAACCTATTGTCTGTTCGATAAAACAGAATACTAATGACTGCAATAATAGTCTGTAATTTGTGAAATTGAGTAATTACAGCTATAGATGTCGCTTTTATGCCACTTCTCCCCTATATGTTTTTATAAACTAAATCAGCAACAGATAAACAATTGCTTTTGAGGGCAACTCATACAACTGTGGATGTAAGTTTTTCCCAAGGTATACTTTAATATACTTGCAATTTCATGTACCTTTAAAATGTTGGTTTTACAGTAGTTACTTATTATATCTTATCAGTATAACCAGAAACGTAACTATTAACTCTTTTCAAAGATAATTAGTTCATTGGTCAGCAGAGTGATGTCTGAATCGGTCTGTATAATCATGGTAAAACGCAGTATTGGTATGAATGTACAGTAAATTGAAGGTAAAGCTATAAATTTGGTTATAGCTTTACAAAAAACACAGAAAAAAATTTAAGCTTGCTTTGAATTCGGTTTATACAAACTTCTAATTTGGAAATTGAATCTTAAATGGTTGTAAAGAGATTGTATAAGGTATTCTTTGATAATAAGCAGCCTGGGAGAGTACATTTATACATTTATGTAGAAAAAAAAAGTTGGCATACTCAACAGTAAGAGATACTTCTCCAGCAATACAAACGAAATATTTTATTATGCTAATCTCACGTGTATCTAGTCATATAGATTAGATCATTTAACAATTAATTATTTTAATTACTAGTTCCCTTAAGAGCAAACAGATTTTTTTAACAATATTCAAGTTGTTAATAGACGTTATCAAATATTTTAGATTATTTCTGTCACGTTAATTTTGTCTGCAGGCTGCTAATTATCCTTGCATTTGTATTGTAGGTCTGGTTGTACAGAGTAGTTCAAACGCTTATGGGTTGTTGGTTCTATTTGTGAGTAGTTCATAGAATTCAGTAAGAAGTATGGTCAATCCCCTACCAACATAACCACACTTTTCTGTTTTTTTTAGCGTTTACGGTTTGAGTTATATTTACAACCTTTTAATCGTTGTATTTTTAAGTGTATAATTATCGCTGGAACTGTGCTAATATCAGTGCAATCTCAATTTGGACGTAATTGTGAAAGTTGCGTGTATTTTTTAATGAACCTACTTATCGATATTTTAGATACTTTAGATACAGTTTTGATCTCTAGATTTAATTACAAATAGCCAAGATGTAGCGAAAACTAACAATGGTGCAAACTGAAACGTTTTATTATAGATACTTAATAGGTATAAGTACGTAGGCTTAAGTTTTAATTGTCATGCATTATTTTAATTTATTATAGGGTGTTTAGATTTACGTTGATTGAATGATTCTAAAAGGTCTTTGAAAAGATTAGACGTGTTCAAAAATGCTTCCTAAGCTGTAGGATAAAATGTTCTACTCTCAATTAATTCAGAAGTATAAATAACGGGTTTTATACATTTTAAGTGCCTACGCCTCTACAGGAAAGCATTTTCGGATATAGTGAATTTAGGTTTACACTATTTAAGAAATTCGGAATTAATTTTTTTGCAAATCTTTTATAAGCACCCTAATCTATAAAGTATATTTCAATTGTCTTCTTAAATGTAGTATAATTCTCGATATACTTCAAACATTTTTTTTGTTGCGCTACTTAAGCATTTTAAATATTTTTGAGCCTTGTGTTTTAAAGGCAGTACTAATTGTTACAGTGCGTTGTAATTTTAAACAATTTGTGATCGCAATCTGATACCACTGTCGTACTTTACTGCTGTGACTACAAAATTTTTCCTAATTTTATTTAATCGTGTAATATTGATTGCATGCATGCCTGTATTTATTTCGAGAGACTGAAGTTTTGCAATTTGATATCTGTATATTTTGCGATCCATAGATTTTTTAAAGTTTTTAGAGAGCTCTTTTTGTGATTTATTGTGAATGTAAGATTTTAACTGCGTGTATTGTATAACTTGTCAACTTCTATTTTTATGCATTCTAACATCACACTTATTTGTATATATGTTGTTTTAAAGCGATCAGTTTAGTTTTAAGTATTTTAAATAGGATTGTACAAATTATTAAAATAATATTTAAGTTCATGACATGAGTAATTTTGGAAACATGGTGTGTATTACTAATAAATAGAAGAGTTATAATTGTAGTTTATTTTAGAATAAAAACCTGATAGGAAATAATATACATACTTACTAATTAGAAATGCATTTGTAAGTATGCACAAACCCATGTGACAGCACTCTGTGTGCAAAATTTCGTACAAAATTCTGTAGATTCATGCTTAAAAATCTAAAGAATTTTGTTCAGAATCGGTGTCGTATCAATGCGCAAACAAGCGGTTTTTAGTGTTCATCAATGATCACAGAGGACAGAGGGGTCAATTTTTCTTTCATATTTAAGCTGCCGCATCTATGTTAACCCTGTCCACACTCCATATAACTTATAAACTCCAAAAAACGTCCCCAAAAACACAGAAAATTATAAAATACAAGGCGCCAACAAATTAACAAGATTCGTGGTTATGTAAACAACAGTAAACAATTATTATGAAACCTTGATGGAATTCTACATTATTCACAGTCATGGTTATTTTGAATTTTCTCATTGATGTCGATGTTATTTTGACTTATTTGCGCATGCTCACAGACAGAATTTCTCACAAAATTCTAGTCTTATTCTGCATCGTATCATACTAAAATTGGTATAAGGTTGTGAAGCAATACTTAGTTTCTATTTTTCTAATACAAGCATAGTAATCTTTATAAATATTCTCATTGAATTTTTCATTACCTTCTCAGTCACTTAAAGAAATCTTGTTGATGTTATTAAATATAAAATTTTCCAAATAAAATGGAATATAATATCCAAGCACAGGTTAGCCATAAAAATAGCATATCAGCAGTTTAATTGCTTAGGCTTTGAAAATACTGCATGTCTGTTGCAAGATCATTTGAAACATGAAATCTACTTTGTGGAAAAACAGGAATTTGTTTTGATGGTCAACTTTCACTTAATTACTCATTTATTTTGATAAGTTCGTTTATGTTGGCAATATAGTGCGGTCGTAAAATGTCTCACAGGTTCTGTGTTACATCGGTGCTGCAGTCTCTTGGTGTTGGCATAGAAAGTACATAATGCCCGGGTGTTATTACTTCAGCTTGTTCCTCTGTTCGTTGATCCAGCATGTTCAAATTTGGTGATCCGTTCCTGCTTTCCCTGGGTTCTATGGCCGTGATGCTGTCATAGTGGTTTCTAATGCCACCTCCTGCTGACCTGTACGCTATTTTTATTTCTTTGAGTGGTTGGTTGGTGTCTGCCGGAGCGTGTGTGGAGATCGGTCCCGCTTCGTAGTGTATTTCTATTGACGCCTTTAGGATTTCTGCTGCTGCTGCTATTGATTCGGCTCCGCCCCAAAACC
>JABXWE010103710.1:0-28345 GCA_014611495.1 Limonius californicus | reverse complement strand
GTCTCTTGGTGTTGGCATAGATAGTACATAATGCCCGGGTGTTATTACTTCAGCTTGTTCCTCTGTTCGTTGATCCAGCATGTTCAAATTTGGTGATCTGTTCCTGCTTTCCCTGGGTTCTATGGCCGTGATGCTGTCATAGTGGTTTCTAATGCCACCTCCTGCTGACCTGTACGCTATTTTTATTTCTTTGAGTGGTTGGTTGGTGTCTGCCGGAGCGTGTGTGGAGATCGGTCCCGCTTCGTAGTGTATTTCTATTGACGCCTTTAGGATTTCTGCTGCTGCTGCTATTGATTCGGCGCCGCCCCAAAACCCCTCTTTCCCTAGGTCTTCTAGGTAGGCCTCTATTTGTTTTGCTGGACCGTTATCGTGTGCCTTACGTTCGTAACGCGAAGCCAGGTTTCTTACATTTTCTTCCAGCTGCAAGTGGAAGGTTTGTAGATTTTCCCTGATGTATGTCACGATTTCTTTTCTTAAGTTGAGGGATTCCTGTTTGAGCTGTTCCCGCGATGCTGTGCCCCCTGTGTTTTGGTCTGCTATCGATGTGAATAAACAGTTTCCATCTCCTGGAATTTTCCGCACCGTCAGTCTGTTTCTGTTCGTTAGCACTGTTTCTCGTTCCATATCCGGTATTATATTTCCCGCTTTGATTTTTGCCTTGTGGTTCCTGTTGTGTTTTCTTCCGTGTGGATCTTCCTGCCTTCTGTTATTGTTGGTCTGCTTGTCCACTCCCCGCAGTGTTGGGTGTCGTACCTACCTAATTTGCTGTCTTGAAATGGAGTTAATTGAAAGGTTAAGTAAAATTAAGTAAAATCGGTCATTTATTACGTTCGTCTGTTACCATTGCCTACTTCCGTACGAATTTGGGGACCCTATCTGAGTCACAATTTCTTAGATTCGACTAGACTACAATACTAGACTACTTGATCACTTAGCTGTTCTCCTCCTTTCGCCCTCGTTTGCTGGTTTCCTCGTTGTTTGCTTGCTGCCCTCCGTCTTGTTCCCTTTGATCGGTACGCCTATCGAGCCTGACCAGCACCCCAGCATCAGCCGCAGCAGTATTAGGTGGTCGTTGGTTCCGTTGATCGGTGGCACTCCCTCACTCCTCTCCCCCTGAATAGATCTCTTGCACTTCTCACTAAATTGTTTTATCCTAAACAGCCCAAGGTCCGTTCACACTCTCGTCGTATGCGTGCAATCCGTACAACTGGAATGCTTATTCACAAGATTTTGTAACGTATCGAAGAGGGATTTAGCTAACTATCACTAGTGGATTGAACCGAAACAAAGGGTTAACTAATGGAAACTTAAGTCAGGTACAATTTTAAATCGCTTCCCCCCTTTTCCTAATCTTTGTGAATGAACTGTGATTTAACAAAATAATGCTAAAGAACTAGACCTACATGAATCCACTAATGTAAATCAGTAGGTTGAGTTTAGTCGATATACCGCGGGCTTAATCAATAAAATGCTTCTACTAATTCGAAATTACTAAATCGAAATTACTAATTCGAAATTAAATTAAAGCGATTCCTAAACTTTTAAAACTTCCTGGCAATAAAAGAGTGAAATGGCTAAACTATTAGCTTCTATTAAGATGCGTTTACTAATTTCGAATCATCTACCTAGCTGTGCTATTTATTTGTTTTTTATTATTTGAATCGAATTAAACTGCGTTTATGCTGGTCCGTTCGCACTCTCGTCGTATGCGCGCAATCCGTACAACTGGAATGCTTATTCACAAGATTTTGTAACGTATCGAAGAGGGATTTGGCTAACTATCACTAGTGGATTGAACCAAAACAAAGGGTTGACTGATGGAAACTTAAGTCAGGTACAATTTTAAATCGCTTCCCCCCTTTTCCTAATCTTTGTGAATGAACTGAGTTTTAACAAAGTAATGCTAAAGAACTAGACCTACATGAATCCACTAATGTAAATCAGTAGAGTGAGTTTAGTCGATATACCGCGGGCTTAATCAATAAATGCTTCTACTAATTCGAAATTACTAATTCGAAATTAAATTAAAAGCGATTCCTAAACTTTTAAAACTTCCTGGCAATAAAAGAGTGAATTGGCTAAACTATTAGCTTCTATTAAGATGCGTTTACTAATTTTGCATCATCTACCTAGCTGTGCTATTTATTTGTTTTTTTTATTATTAGAATCGAATTAAACTGCGTTTATGCTGGTGGAGCCCGTCCAAATATGGTGTATGCTAAGTTCCGAGAATTTTCGTTTAGTCGACTACCAATTCTCGGGACTCTACAGATGTTTATACCTACAATGCTATTTTTAGCACAGCCCGCTTACCGTTTCCTTCGAAGCACGCGCTCCAAACTCTTGTAAAACCCTCGCGTACGCACTAAAGCCCTCGCTGTACGCACTGTTCGCGTGTTTTTTTACCGTAAATTGCCCCTGAATGATCTTAGTTCCAGCTACTTATTTGTTATTGGAACTAGCCACCTAGCTAAAACTGCATTAAATTAAAACCCGTTATTTCTCTTGTACTAGTTGATTAATTTAATGAATGTACTTTTAAGCCCTTATGATTTAACCCTAATTGCCTGGATCTATGCACTTATTGCAATTATATATTCCGTCTAATCTAATCCGTCACCGAACTGCAGTATAAACTCCTCACAGATTATCAAAGGAGCACACTCGGAAAACAACCGTTCACTACGAGAGTTCGGCACGAAGTCCATGAAACAAGCACACCTTTTTCATGTAAAAATAACTTCTGTATCATAAACATAAGAACAATAATGTTAATAATAAAAAATTATTATAAATGACATATAAAAATAAAATCAACCGACAAAAACCGACGGAAGGTTGGGATTCCCCTGAAGAGGATGTGTACCGATTTTCAACTTGATCCGCCATTTTGTTTTTGAAATAACCCAATGTCAAATTATGTTTTCTATTTTAAGGCGCCATCATCTGTAGAAAGCATTTTAGTACTATGGTACGTTTGATATGTTGGTCCCATTTGACCTTAGGAAATTGTCGTTCAGTATGCGTCTCTTTACTTTCAGGACACCCTGTATAAGATGGCCCGAAAATCTTATATTCACAATGTTTGTTAAGGGGATCTTACTAAAGTGACTTGGCAACCAAAAATGGAATGTAACTTTTTACATCGACCAACCATTATAAACGTATTCCTGTTCTTTTGTAGGCTTACGACCGGCTATCTAAACGCTGGAAAGCGAACTGCAGCCAATGTAAAGAGCAATACGAATAGTATCTATAAAGTGAATTGATAACAGAGTCTTGGTATTGTTCTGTTTATAATTAACTCAGATAAATCTTGAAATTGGGGTTATTGTTCATCAAGGATAGCTTGGAACAAGACGAAAAAATATCAGTAAATTAATTCCACTCGTCCTAAAAGTTTCTTTAAATAAATTAATTTCGTTGGAGAATGTGCGCCAATAAGAAGGAATTATGGAAAAGATACCTACAGAAAAAGACAAACCAGAGCTACGAAGAATACAAGAAGTAGAGTATAATAGCGAAAGAGGAAGTGCAAAAATCAAAAATGAATCATGGTAAGAGTTCGGAACCAAATTAGAGGGAGACAGTAGGGGCAACCAAAAACTGTTTGTCAAAGTACTTAAAACCCTAAGGCAAAGGAAGGATAATATATAACAAAACATGCACATAAAAAGCAAGCAAGGAGAAATAATTACAGAAAAGCAAGCAATAAGGAATAGATGGAAAGAATACTACGAAGAACTACTAGGAATAGGAGATGACAATAATCGAATACACAACGAAAACTGTAAGGCGGAACAAAAACCAAAGGAAACGGAAAATGAAATAATAACAGAGAAAGAATTAAAGGAAGCTATCTACAAATTAAAAGCGGGGAAAGCAGCAGGACACGATGACATAAAACTGGAGGAAATTAAAAATATGGAACCGACAGGAAAACAATTCCTACTGAAAATATGTAGAATGGCGTGGAAGAAGAAAGAGGTACCTAAGGACTTGGAAGAAGCAGTCATACTACCTATATTTAAAAAGGGAAACAACAAAGAATGCCAAAACTATAGGGGCATTTCACTATTGAGTGTGCCGGGGAAGATCTATGAGAGCATTTTAGATACAAGAATAAGAAAAATAGTGAAGCAACAGATAATAGACTCACAAAGTGGATTCAGAACAGGACACAGTACATGTATTCACAAAAAACAGATAATGGAAAAAACAATAATATATAATAAAGAAGCATACATCTGTTTTATAGACTTAGAGAAGGCATTTGACAGCTTAGCCAGAGAGCAAATATGGAAAAGCCTGCAAGAAAGAGGAGTAAAAGCTAAACTGTTGGAATCAGTAAAAAAACTATGTTAAAACACACAATTAAAATTTGCAGGAATTCGTTACAACACAGGGAGTAAGGGAAGGAGGGATACCGAGCCCTATACTGTTCTTAGTAATCATGAATGATGTAATTATAGAAATAAGAGGAGAAACAAAAGGAATAACGATAGCAAACTGGAATATGAAGAAAATAGGAATCACTGAATATGCCTTCGCAGATTATATTGCAGTATTTGCCAAAACAGTAACGGACATCAATGCAAATATAAATAGATGGCAGATAGCACTGAAAAAGAAAAGACTAAAAATAAATAAGGAGGAAACCAAAGTGCTAGCGTTAACAGGCCAGCGGAAAGTAGTAAACATATGCGTGAACGGAGAAAAACTGGAACAGGTGGAAAAATTTAAGTACTTAGGCACTATAATAGACAGCAAAGGAAATGTAGAAATAGATATTCATAACAGATGGAGCCGGACATTCGGGCGCGGCCGTTAAGGCGCGGTCGTTTGGGCGCCGCAGTTAGGGCGCGTGGACATTAGGGCACGGACCGTTAGGGTGCGTGGACATTAGGGCGCGAGTTTCGTTTTGTGGCCGAAACAAATTAAAACTTTATTTTTTTACTATGGAGTTTTATTTTAAACATAGGAGTATAAATGTACAGAGTTGACTAACATTACGACATGTAGCAGCAATATACAAGTTAAGACTAATTGTATTACATGAACAAGTTGATTATATAGTATGAACACCCAGGATAAGAGGTTAGATAAGCAGGTTTGAGAATAACAAGTATGTGATACTTTGCTCTTAAGCTAGATAAGAAGGTTAAGTGTATAATACATTACTAGATACATTACTCCTCCCTTACAAGACAATTTATTATATTTTATTCGCTAAAATATATTAAATTTTTGCTTCAATTAACTCAAGTGGTACATTTATTGATTTTTTGTACATATATTTAATAAATCGGTCTTTTAAGGAGAGTCGTTTACAATATAGATATACTAAAGAACTTATAATTAAAAGTAGAACAATGGTTATAATTAATATTGAAGTAACAGACATATAAGTATGTACATTATTAGTATTATTGACAGAATCTAATATGGCTTGTTGTTTGTTCAGCAGTAATTGATTGTGGATCAAATTTTTCGTGTTAATAGGTATTAGATCTAATTTAGGAACACTAATTGTATTTATATTCTTGATATTTAGTTTATTAATATTGGGTATTTGAAAAACGTTCATTTTGTTTGAAGTGGTCTTCATATTAAATAGCAGAGTATCATGATTGATTAAAACCAAGCAATCGGGTGTGAGATGTATAGCATTTGAAAAGGTGATTAGTTTTTATAGTTTTTATCACTACATTTTACGTCTATTAATAATTCGGAAGGTGTAGTTATAAGCCAAGTAGATTCATCGATTTGCGACACCTTTAGATTAATGAGTTCAAAAAGATAAGGTGTGCAGGTTTGATTTGGATTAAAAGATAATAACTGAGTTTCGCATAATTTGTTATTTGATATTTTGAGGTGATTCTTTTGATAACAGAAATAATTATGCAAGTTAACTAAAGTGCAGTGATCACTCTCAATTGGTATTGATTCTAAAGGATTAAATAGAATAGTGTTATAGGTAGGTATGATCATCCTATAATTTTGTTGATTAATGTAAATTGGGAAGGGTATTAGTTGTGTCAATTTATAGTTCTGAGTTTTTGCAATAAGTGGTATTTCAAAAATGAAGGTGATACGATTCTGGATTTGGTAGGCTTTTGTTATTATGATATTTTCATATTGATGTAAATTTATTATTTTTACAGGATAAGGTAAATCTAAAGAATTATCAGATTTTTGACTAAGGAAGAGTAAGATTTGATTCAAGGTTGAGATTAAATCTTGGCTACTTAATAGTGACATGTGCATTTGTTGTTTTTGCGCAAAGGTTAATGCAGTTTCTAGTTCACTCCAGGTATCAAGAAATAATTGTAGTGAAAATAAAGCTTCGTTTAAAATGTTACGTATAGAAAATGTGTAAAATATTCTAGCTATTTCCTCGTTTTGAGTTATTACTTTTTTTAAATTTGAATTTAGATTTTCTTGATTGAAATGTAATATCTTTAAATCATTTACGGTGTCATTTAACATGTGTGTATGTTCACTTAAAATTTTAATATTAGAGTCTTTATGTTTTTGTAATTGTGAAATTGCACTCTCATATTTTTCGCCATCAGCGGTGTCTAGATTTCCAGTTAAAAATTTAATACCGGTGCCTAACATATTGATAAGCCCACGTTTATGTTTCGTAGTACTTTCAGGAAATATTTGATTGATTAATTGATCAATTCTTTCAATATATCGTTTAATTAGTATTAGGTAGTTGTCATTAGAAACCGTTATATTACCTACAAATTGTTTTTGTTTATGTTCTAATATAAATGACTTATTTTCTAAGGCTTTGATAATTGATAAAAGATTAGTGCGTAGAATAACATAATCGTCTATAGTAGAGGTATAATCTATATTTTTAATTAGGGTCCATTCACTTTCCTTGATTTGGGCTGTACCAAGTGTAAGTGGATAAAGTCCAGGGTTATCAGCTAGGGGGTAATTGTTACATCTCCTATGATCGGGTAGATACACCAGGTAAGGGTGAAGATGATGATTGTCCTGCAACAGTCAGGAGTTCATTATAATGTCGTTCGAGGGTTCTTGAGGTTTGAGGGTTCTGTACTAAATATCTGTTATTATGAAGTATTTTTATTATTTTGAATGGTCCTTTAAATTTTGGTTCTTTTTTGTTACGTCTGTCATTTTTCAAAAATACTTGTTGATTAAGTTCGAAAGTCACAAGTTGTCTTTCGTCATTAATGGTTTTGTTACGTTCTCGTTTCGATTTATCTTGTTTAATCTTTATGGCGTCATAAAATTGTGTCATTCTTTGCTTGTGATCGTTAATGTAGATTTCGTAGAATCTATCAGTACAAAGTTCGTAAGGATTCTGGTTATCGGTATGGCCAAATAATATTTCTAAGGGTGTAAATTTGAGGTTTGAATGTATTGAATTGTTATAAGCAAGTATACAATAAATCATTCTGTCTTTTTCTGGGGTTGATTCTAGTAATCGGAAATGTTCAATTAAAGTTGAATGTACCCGTTCAATTAGTGAATTTGACTCATGATGTAATGGTGTTGTGATATGCAGTTCTATTTTGTGTAATTTCATGAATTCTTTAATAATTATATTATCGAATTCATTATCTGCTATTATTTTCTTAGGTATGGCGTAATTGGCAAAGAATTTCAGAATAGCATTGATTATGTCAATTTTGTTGTTTGAGTTCAAGGGGTATGCTTGAGTGAATTTACTGAATGCATCGATAATCGTTAAATATTTAATGTTATTAATTTGGAAAATGTCAATGTTTAAGCATTGAAAGGGCTTATTAAATGTTGGTGTAAGTTGTAGTGGTGCTTTGCAAGGGTTGCGATTATATTTTTCTCTTCTACAAATATCGCAATTATTTATAAAATCTTGGATGTCCTTTTCTATTCCTTTCCAGAAATACATACGTTTTAAATGTTCTGTGGTTTCTTTAATTCCACGATGATTGTTTTTTCCTAAATGATATTCAGAGATATTTTGTATTTTATAATCTGGGTTAGTTACATATATGACTTGTTTAAAACAGCGATGAAACATGGGGGAATTTACATTGGTATTAGAAATTACAAATAGTGAAAATAATTCGAAAATGTCGTCACTTTGAAAGATACAATAATAATGTGTCTTAGGTTGGCAATACTCTATTAATAATTTATTAAACATGTCTTGATGATTGGATTCGTTAATGAATACAGTTATGTGAATAAATCCGTCAAATTTACAAATTTTGATTTCTTTAGGAATAACGACTTTTAAAAATTCGATTTGATTTTTATGTTGTTGTAGCGGTTGTTCTGAAATGTCAATAACAGGGGTTGATGATTGTTGGGTATGTACTGTATTTACAAGGGACTCTTCATTATTGTCATCAGGTGTTACGTTATTAAATTGTTCGTCACACGGTATTGCTTCTTTTAGTTTAATATCAGAAAGGATTTTGTTTTTTTCTCTTTCAGGTGTTATTAGTGCTGATGTTAAAACAGGTATGGTAAATTCTTCTTGATCAGGTGTATATGGTCGTTGTGCTACAATACTCGATTGCTCATTAAAATTTGGTTCGGGTGTGTTTAATCGTTCAATATCAAAGGGGTGTATTTGAATACGGCTAAGTGCATCAGCAACTTTGTTAAGTTTTCCAGGGAGGTATTTAATTTCGAAATTATACTCTTCAAGTTTTATACTCCATCTGGTGAGTTTTGAATTTGGCTCTCGAATATTTATTAACCAAATGAGGGGTCTGTGATCTGTATAGATTGTGAATTTGACTCCATACAGGTAAGATCTAAAGTGTTTGCAAGCCCAGATTATAGCAAGCAATTCTCTTTCAATGGTGGGGTAATTTATTTCTGATTGATTCAGTGTACGTGAGGCGTAGCTTACTGGTTTTCCAGCTTGTGAAAGTATAGCACCAATGGGCGTATTTACTTGCATCAGTGGTTAACTCGAAAGATTTTTCAAAATCTGGGTATATCAAAATTGGATCGTTTACTAAAATTGTTTTTAGATGGTTAAAATTTTGAATAAAGTTATTATCGTGAATAATTTTATTATCCTTTTTAAGGCAAACTGTTAGAAATTTTGTGATTTTAGCGTAATCCTTAATGAATTTGCGATAGTAGCCAAGCATTCCTAGGAATGACTTGATTTCTGTGCGGGTACGGGGTAAAGGAAATTTATTGATTACTTCTACTTTATTTGGGTTTGGTTTTATTCCGTCTTTTGTAAGAATATGTCCTAAATAAGTTATTGAATTTCTTAAAAATTCAGACTTATCTAGTTGAATTTTCAAATTTGATTTTCGACAGCGATCAAATACATTTCGTAATTTGATCAGGTGTTCTTGTAAGGATTTCGAGTAAATTATTATGTCGTCAAGATAAACAATGCACTGTGTGGGTGTAAGTCCAAGCAATGATTGATTTATCAATCTCTGAAAAGATGCAGGTGCATTTCTCAATCCAAAAGGCATCCTTTTAAATTGAAAATGGCCCTCTTCTGTTGAAAAGGCTGTCTTTTCTTTGTCTTTGTCTTCTATAGCTATCTGGTGAAAACCGGACGCAAGATCAAGGGTGGAAAAGTATTCGGATTTTCCTAAATTGTCTAATACTTGTTCGATTAGTGGCAAGGGATACTTATCTTCTATTGTGTTGTCATTCAGTTTTCTATAGTCTATAACTATCCGCCATTTTTGTTTTCCGGAATTATCTAGTTTTTTTGGAACTATCCAAATTGGGGCATTATAAGGAGACTCTGAATTTTCAATAATTCCTTCTTTTAACATTTTTGACATTTGCTGTTTAACTTCTTCACGATGTATTTGTGGGTACCTATAATTTTTAGTGTAAATGGGAATATCGTTTTTTGTTCTTATGTGATGTTTAGTTAGGTTAGTAAATGTGAGAGGTATTTCGGGTGTATAGAATATGTCTTTATATTCGTGACATAATGTTTTTAGGGCATTTGCTTCTTCGTCATTTAAATGGTCTACCGTGATATTTTTTAAATTGTCATTCAAAATTTTATTAATTGATCGATTGTCAAGTTCAGTATTATTAATTTCTATATTTTCATTGGTTGTATAAGGTTCGAGAACTAGAGGATCATAAATGTTAAAATTTTGTTGTTCATTAGATGTATTAATTACAGTAGTGTTAAAGTAATTGTTGTGTACTCTTACAATAGCACTAGGTGTATTACAATGTTTGTTAAAATGAATTCTGTTGCATATATGAATGCCATTTCTATTAGTCGTAGGTAATTTAATTTGAATCTCAGAGCGAGGTGGTATAATTATCAATCGAATGGGGACTTCGTGATTTTTAATTTTTGTAAAATTACACTCATTCCGTTTTTGGGTCTCTTGTTTCAGTTTAGATGGGTTATAGTAGAATGGAATGGCAGTGTGTTCTGTTTGAACATGCATCCATTTAAAATCAATAGTGGCATTGATCTGTGCAAATAGGTCAGCTCCAATTAATCCTACATAATTAGGATTGAAATCGAACATATAACAAAGATGAGTACCGGGTTCAGAAAATAATGAATTTATAGGGATATTTGCGATTTGATCATGGACCGTAGAGCCATGTGAAGTTGTAATTTGGAATTGATAATTGAGAATTGAATCAGGGAAATAATTTTGAACAAATGAGGGTGATATTAAAGTTTTGCTGCTACCAGTATCAAGCAAGATTTTATCTTGTGTACCAGGGATAAGCAAATATGGCAAGTTAGATTTTATAACATTAAGGTTAAAGGTTTCGACATTATCCAAGGCTAGTTTGGAAAATTTACGATTTCGTTATCGTGTTGTTCATATTCGTCTTTGTTAGTTTCGTTATCGTAGACTGTATTATCTTCGTGGTCATAGTTCTGTTCTAGGGTATTTTCCATTATCTCTTCGTCGTGATAAAAGAGTTCTTCAGAATGGAAGTTTCTGGGCTGGTTTGATTGTCGTATAAATTGACTGGATTGGGAATTAAATTTTTTTGTATTATGGGGATTAAAATTTTGAGAATTAGGGCGTTTATTAAGTGTAGATCCTAATTGCATGGGTTCTCCCGGAGAATTGTTACGAAAGCCTCTTTGAGGTGCAAAAACGTTTTGATTTTTAAATCCGTAAGGGCGTTGATTAGGAAATTGCAATGGAGGAGTGTTGGGATTTAATTTCAACGTGGGATTTCGAACATTATTATGTGGTGTAAAATTTTGAAATGAATTTCGGGGTGTGAAATAATGATTTGAAAAGTTTTGAGGGGTATAAAAATTATTTCGAGGTGTGTATGAATTTTGCGAGAAGTTATTATATTTTAACGTATTCGTATTTGGTTTAGGATTTTGATGTACTGCATTATTAGTGTGATTTCTTTGTGAATAACGAATATCTAATTCTTCTCTAACAATTGATATTGCATTTTCTAAATCTAGGGGGTTCCTACTTCTTAAAAGAGAACCGAAGGGTTCATTCAATCCGCTTAGATAAGTTCTAAGGGCTAATGCTTTGGCGGTAGCTAATTTATGGGTTTTGATTGCTACAACTTCTGCTCCTAGCGAAATTTTCGAATTAAGTACTGCTAGCAAGCTTCTAACACGGTTAAAAAATTCAATGGGTGTTTCTTTAGAATTTTGGTGCATTTTTGCAAGATCTACGTTAAGATTCAATTCAGAACGTTGGTCTCCGAAGTTATTAATTAATGTGGTTTTTAAAACAAGCCAGTTCGCAAAATCGTAACCTGTGGTTACTTCTAAAGCAGGTCCACGTAATTTATTGCGGACTGAGGATAGCAAAAATTTGTTAATATATGCATCTGGTTGTGCAGGTACCAAAAATTGACTTAGTATAACTTCAACTGCTCGTATGAATTCTGATAAACTACTCGTATCGCCGTCATATACAGGTATTTCTGCTAACATTGTTGTACTAAAGCCAGGTGGGAAAAGATTTGCCATGTTAATTGGTTCTAATATTTGATTTGCAATTATTAGTCTGTTATCTTCTAATATTAATATAGGTGGTCGCAAGAAATTTCCGTTGTTCATTAACTTTCACTGGTTCACTATTATTTTTATTAGCGATTGTTTTTATGTTTAGTAAAAAGTTTATAACTAAGGGTTCCTACGCATACAGTATTAGTACTCCCAATTGGTTTAATAAACAATAAATTGTTTATATTGGGTATCACGCTTACAATACTGTACCTAAGTAGAACTAGCTTATACTAGGTTATTGTGTTTAAAATATTTTAATAAATCACTGATTTACGTAAAAATAATCTTACTTCATCCTCATAGACAGGTAGTAGATTGCTTGATTCAGCGCTTCTTCGATTGGCGTCTGAGTTGATCCCAATGATCTGGAAGTCAGCGATTGACCAGGTAACCTCGATTGATTAGTGTCCCCTATGGACTGGGTTTGAATCCAATTCTGGTTGATTCCGTCGATTTTTGTACTCGGTCTTCCTTCTTTGAATTCGGGTTGTTCTTTGAAGTTATTCGATTGTCAGAATGCTTCTTGGAACGGTTTGGAACAATGTGTGTGTGATTCTAAGCAAAACGTTGAAACGTACGAAAAATGCAATGCGATTTTTCTCTTAGAATCCTACCAAGACTGCGCCAGTTTCGTTTTGTGGCCGAAACAAATTAAAACTTTATTTTTTTACTATGGAGTTTTATTTTAAACATAGGAGTATAAATGTACAGAGTTGACTAACATTACGACATGTAGCAGCAATATACAAGTTAAGACTAATTGTATTACATGAACAAGTTGATTATATAGTATGAACACCCAGGATAAGAGGTTAGATAAGCAGGTTGAGAATAACAAGTATGTGATACTTTGCTCTTAAGCTAGATAAGAAGGTTAAGTGTATAATACATTACTAGATACATTACTCGCGGGGGTGCTACTGCGGCGTAGAGCAGTGGGAGAAGCGAAGTATCGTGAGTCACAGATCGACAGCGTGCATGTGGGTTTTTGAAATTATTTTGCAATATTTTACATTTAGTAAAATATCTCGTTTAAGATAACTCTAAAAATTAAAATTTAAAAACCAGTACCTTTCATACAGAATAATACACATTTTATAAAGAATGAATTTTCGTGCTAGGTTGATAGTTTGGGAAATAATGGCGTGTAAAGCGAAAAAAGTCCAAAAAAATCCCGATTTCACTGGTGTACTGAAACGAATAAATTGAATTAGAAGATTTTTTCTCCCTATAAACAACGTTAGCTTCCCAGGATTCATTAATATTTTAAAAATACAAAACGTACAAAGATAATTTTGATACTTCGGGATAATATGCTTTACCATCTAAGGTTATCGAATGTGCAGTCAGATGAATTTTAAATTTTGTGCCCTTATGCACAGGACGATTTTTTGACGACTTGCGGATTTCGAATCTATAAGGCATAAGCAACAAATTGGACTACTTCAACAATTTTCACTCTGAAGTGCCCACTAACTTTTTATTTAAGGGTCTTCTCGCAGCGCGGGCACTCTACTATAACTGCTGAATGTCCATTGCATCGAAATGAGGCCACAAAAATCTCTTATCATCGTACGATATCGGTCTCCATTAACTGTCACAGCTTCTCCTGCCTCATCTATAACGGCCGCTGACACCACCCGCCCAAAATCCACACAAAACCGTCACTCGCTGCGGATGCATTTCCCTTTCATGAATCGAATGAGGATTTTTTGATCCCCAAATATGGCAATTTTGCTTATTGACAAATCCATTTAAATGGAAGTGTGCCTCGTCGCTGAAGATGATTTTCCTCGCAAAGCTGTCGTCCTCCTGTTGTCTTCTCAGAATCCAGCCACAAAATCTCGTCTCTTCTGGTGATCGGGCACTTTCAGTTCCTGGGCTAATTGAACTTTATAGGGGTCGTAATGAAGATCGTGCACAAGAATTCGCCGCAATGAAGGATACCCTATGCCCAATTGTTGGGAACGACGTCGACCCGATTTCTGTGGACTAACATTGACACTGTCACGAACCAACGTAATGTTTTCAACAGACCGGCCAGAACGAGGACACAATTTTGACTGTTGATCCTGTTTCGTTGAACTTTTTCGTAACTGCGCGCTGTTGATTAATTCGGTGCTTCATTACGCCGAGAATCGCACGAAGTCGTTGGACAGTTGCTGCGAAACTGTCTCCGTTTTGATGAAACGTTTTCACAGTTAACACACGTTGCTCAGCTGAAAAGCATTCCATGATGACACACAGAATGAAATCGGAATGTTAACAGATGTCAACACAGTGATGCTAAACAACAAAATGGCGAGCGATTCAAAACCGGTGCGCTTTTTGAACCACATTTTACATTAAAAAGCAGAGAACCACTTTGGCAATAATTTTTCAATTTTTAGTCAGAACAGAATTATAAATTTTCATTTTTCAAAACTTGTACCACCAGTTCAATAAACACTACAGTTCATTACTAGTAAAATACGTGTACATTAATTTTAAAAGCCAAATGCAAAATCCGGTGTTTTAACTAGTGCACGTTAGCAGATGATATGTAAAAAAACGTTAATGAAATTAAATGTTGAACTTTCAACAGTTTTAACATTAATTTAAAAAATTATATAATTTTTCCTAACTAAAAAATTGATATTTCACTGCTCTAGGTGTACCGCTAGAGGGCGAATAAGTTGCTTTAACAGACAATGTACATTATTATTAATTAATTATTAATTCGCAAGTAAGAATTAGTTGATTATATGATTGCCAGTACACATTAGTTATCTGATTCCATGCTATGTCACTACAAACCTTCTATCCGTCAATAGTTTCTCTAACAATTAGCAACCATTTGCAATAATATCCTCTTACACTACACTAACGTTAAACATTAATTTCTCAATGCACGTATTAAACAACTGGTTTTTAGGAGTTAAAGAAAAACCTTACAAACAAATTCTATCTTGCACCACCGTGTATACCGTGTTGTATAAATGGTTGCATAACTATATCATTTTTCATAAATTGAAGTTGAACTATATTTACTAGAATTAGCAAAAAAATCATGAAATATACCAACTAGGCGTTTTGGTCAATTCGTCGGGTCTACTGGGCAACAAGCAATGGATCCCTTATAACGGAAGCTAACTGAAAATATTTTGTGTTTAATTTACAGGGTATAAACATTAAATCAGATCATTACTGTAATTATGGAAATGATAAGGAATGGGATTTCGTTACTTACTTAAAAACTTGTAAAATAATAAAAACGTTTTTCTCTGCGTTGTTTTTGCTATTATATACAACTATGGCATGCATTTTACACCCCTATTGCAAATATGGAAAACAACAAGATATTGTACAACATAAAACCATAGTACGTCCAGTATTTCTTTTCATAATCGCTGACTAGATAGCTTACATCTCATCGCGGATTAATTTAATTTCATTAATTATTTTTAAATACATTTATGATAGGAAAATAGTTAACATAATAATTTTGATTATAAAATTTCAGTTGGATTATAGACGCAGTACAGATACGCATATACATCTCATTTTCACCAACAAGGGAATGCTGACCATTAGAATATCATTTTAAAATTCCGTACTGTTTCCACTTTCCATAATAACCGGAATATCTTGCTAAATACACGTCATAAAAAACTATCAACCTTTCAAAAGTAATACAAATACAAGCAGTCTGAGGAATGAAATTACTTACCCGCTTCTCAAAACTGTATGTTAATATATTATATTTTGAAAGAACGTATCGAACAACACGTGCATCACTTAATACTAAGTCACTTAATATTAAAATCTATGCATATCATATACTTACATGTTCACATAAAATTCAAAATATTTGTCAGTACACTTTTCATACCAGCGTATGTACATCCTATTCCTAAATGATTGTTGGGATTTCATATGACCGGTGTAGCTATGCCGGCAAACGTGCGTGTATGAATCCTACATGTCATGAAAGTGGTGCTCTAAAATTTTCAATTCGGTAGCTTCTGTACGGCAGACCTTCCAACATACACTTAGAAGAGATACCCTGTCTGACAACAGCATTCGTCGATGCTATCAGCAGATTAAAATGAGAGGGTGCGTCTATAAAAGCAAAACTTCAGGACCTCCGCTTGTATCACACATGCGAGTGGACAATGTCAGAGCAGGTTTCTTACGAAACCCCCAGAAATAGGTGAACCGTGAACTAGAAATTCTGTAAACAGCAGTGTGGAGGTTGCTAGAATGGTTGAACGATGCCATTACCGAAGGTGGTTAGGACGTGTTGGTCCGCAAGATATGCATTTCTCCCGGTGGCCTCCACGGTCTCCCGACCTTATGCCATATGATTTCTCCCTATGGGGTGTACGTGAAGGCCTACAAATTCTGAAAAGAGTATGGCAAGAATTAGGGTTTCTAGGTCAATTGCTCACCATCACTTGCTCGCCACCTTTTGTTCGCCACCACTTGTTCGATTGCCAATTTCTCACTGGGAAAGATGCTCACGAAGGCATTTGCTCACCATTCATTTGCTCGACAGTCAACTTGCTCGCAGTACTAAGTTAACTGCACCCACGCAGAAACACTAGTTTATATATTGTTAGGCACCATCGTTTGTAAAATAATTTAGCACCTCTTCTTTGACAATTAAATCTTTTACTTTTCTTTTTATAAGTGTAGTAAAAATATTACTTTTTAATAGATTTTGACATTTTAAGGAAATATGTATTCTTTTACGAAAGATGTCTGACTGGATAACCGTTTATTAATCATTTTGGTAACTTTTAAAATGCTAAAATGTTTCTGTATCAATAAAGCAATTTTCATGGTATTTTGAGAAGAAATTAATTAAAATAATTTAATAATATATACAGTCTAAAAATCAGATACACGTCTAGTTAATTTCAGTAGCAACAAAAAAAAACAAATTTTACGAATTTAACTACAAGAACACACTCATTAATGTCTATAGGCCTTATAATGGTATAAGGTAGATATGTCGTTGAGTAAAACTAAGGTCAAATCCCACAAAATAGATTTAATCTTGTTTCAACAGTATAAAATGTTAACGTTTTCGAAAATGTTTTGTACCTTTGAAACAAGATTAAATCTGTTTTGTGGGATTTGACCTTAGTTTAATTCAACGACATACAAGAACAGGCTAACCTTAGACTATCAACATTCCTTAAAGGAATGTTAAATTTTGAAAATTACCAACCAATTTAATTGCTTGTCGACTATTTGTTCGGCGAGCAATCGGCTAGGGGAAGAAATAGCTGCCGAGCAAAGAGATACGCAAGCAAACGGCAGCCGATCAAACGGTGACGAGCAAACGATGGTAGAAAACAGCGGCAAGCTAACGGCGGCAAGCAAGTGGGCGGACACCATATAGACTACCGGCTGGATGTGTGTCGTGTTACGAATGGGTCTCGTATAGAACACTTGTAATGTACAAGTACACTGTGAAAACTCTACATAAATTTTGTTCTTGCTTACCGCAGTTGTGAGCAAGTTTGAAATACCAACATTTAGGAACACGGCGTATATAATTTTTTTCAATTAATACAGTTTTATTGCCGCTGTTCCTCGATATTAAAATCCGATTTATAAAATTTGCAAGTGACTGCTTGCATTTAATCCAAATTTAAATTATACTTTGTTGTACAAATAAATCTGTCATTTTTTGTTTTACTTACTACTAAAATCAAATAAGTCTTCTTTTAGATAATCGTGTATATGTATCTGCATTCCCACAAATATTTTCCATATAATTGTTTCGTTTTAAACTAGAAAACCCGGCGACAAAATTAACAAGCGACTAAAACGTGCTAAAAGTATAAAGCGTAAAAGCCACGATTTAATTGTTTCATTTATAAAAAATCATATGTAAATAAAGCACATTGAATACACAACAAAATAAATACTGTTTAAAAATTTGGTATTCTGACTGTATCCTACAAAATTGTTTGCGAGCTACAGGGATTGCGGTTTAACAAAAATGCAATTAAACGTGATAGATTTTCTTTCATTTCTGTTGTTCATTTAAATTCAGTCCCATAAAACGTAATTGGCAATGAAAATTTCAAAAATAATATTGTGAACGGGATGTGCATGCACCGTTTGTTTGATAAACAATTTTGCAGATAAACACGCCATCATATTTTCCACTTAATGTCCTGTAATTCTGAATAATTCGGGAGTAGAAACTATTATTATAGGACATGGGTTGGCATATTCACACTTAATTTCGAGGAAACTCGCCTTAAATTATCTATTTAGTATAATATTCAACAGAAATTTCATTTTGTGCACTTCCAGGCCCAGCGTCTCATCGATAAGTGCTTAAAGTTAAATTTGAGTTTAGTATTAAAATTTCCGTGTTTATTTAGTAGATATTTAGTAGTTGCGCGTATCTGCAGCGTAAATAAATTTTCAACAATTAATCATTGTTGTTTATTGTAAAATTAGTGTATTATACAGGATTTCATATTTATTTTATAAAACACGTAGGTACTAGGTACCTGATTCTTTCGGCAATCACTAGGCGCTATAAGAACTTTCTGTTAACTGCAGATTCTTTAGAAACGCTGCTAATGAAGAGTAGGGGAGGGGCGGGGACTTGTGCGCACCTTAGGAAAATAATTCATAAATAGAAAACTATGCATATGGCAAGCGACAGCGATTAATTGTATATGCACGGACATGTTATCTTTAATATAAATCTTCCAAATTTAGACTAAAATCAATTCATTATTCAGAAAAATACAAAAACCAAAATTTGTGCCTTGCGCACCATTAGCCGCCATGGAGCATACTGGTGCGCATTAAATCGGGGAATGGTATGCATATAAATATAATAATCAAAATTACTCATATTTATTGGTAATATGCCTGCAAATCACAAAAATAATACAAAACTAATAGAAAAATACAAAAATAAACAAAACTATTAATAATTTATATTTTTAACGAAATATTAAACGATAATACATTGTCAAAAAAGACGAAAACGAAAACTAAACTTATGACTAAATTAGGAGGTAAGAAGTTTTCTTTTTGAAGAAGATATTTTATAACAATAGTCACATTCGTAGCCAATGGGAGTATCTTGTCCAGTGCATTCGGAATGTGCCCAGCGTCCAGAACGCACACATCTATACCAAACTTTCCCATGTTTCCCAAATTCCTCACATATCAAACATACATGCTCATCTTCGACGACTTCCAAGTCGTCCAATTCGTCATCCTGAACGAGGGTGCTCTCATCAATATCGTCGTCAGAAGTTTTCGACCCAAGTTCCATATTTCCGCGGTTTTTAGGTTTCTTACAAGGCACTGCTTTTGGCTTAGATTTCGCTGTTCGCTTTTGTTCTTGTGCCAAACGTTTCTTATTTTTTTTGTTTTTCTTCTCTTCTAAGATCATCTTCATAGGTATTGCTGTTAGTACTTCTGACTTTTGTTTCTTCCCTTCTTTGGATTTTCCTTTGCCTGAAGGGTATGATGGCAATGGTGATATATTTGGAATGCTAACCTTTTCTGTTAAGACTGAATTCGGTATGGTAGGTTTTAGGTTTACGGAAAATGGACTGTCTGGAGCACGGGAAGTCGATGGACGAGGTTCGAGATCAATGCCTTGATGATCACTTATCAGAGGGTCCAAGTTGTTTCCGATGGCAACAGGCATATACTCAATGTAGGTGACATTCGCTTACGGGGAAAAATTAGCAGTGACATTTTTGCCACGTTCGCAAGATATTTTTGATCCAAATTGCTTTACGCCCTTTGGTCTCAACTGCCTAGCAGATTTTTGAACTGTAAATATACTTGTCTCGTCTACATTAAATATTCTACTTGCAGCAAATTTATTTTTTTGATATAAGGCCTTCGAGCTTTCTTAAGCTGATTTCGGGATTTCTTCTTAGAAAGTGTTGCAACCAATCCTTTCCAGCTTCTCCACGAATTTTATTGAAGTTCGTAATTCTCTGGGAGTTAACCCGTGGAATAGTTTGGCTAACTTATGAACATGGGTAGCAATTTTAGTTTCTATTTCAATTGAAAATACCGGAGGTCTACCTAACTTCGGGCCAGAGGTCTTTTCACTTTTTTTGCGAGCTCGCAGAGTCGACTCAGGAATATCAAATGTTCTTGCAACTTCTCTTATTTTTCTTCCAGACCTAATGGCTTCAAGAGCTTTCTGTAAGCTCACCTCAGTCCATGAAGCAATATTTGTCTTCCTTGTGTATTTATGTGGCATCTAAAAAGAAAGTTTTTCATTGTATTTTCAAATCTTAGAAGGTGCAAAAATTACCATTTAATTTAATGTCGGGGAATGATACGCATGTGGCGGGTAACCGTGCGCATCCTGCGCATCATTGCCCGCTTTGACGCCATTGAACATTAAATTTACCGATACAAAATCAAGTAAACAAAATGCTATAAACTGTAACCGTAAAGAATTCATAACGTGTTAATTCTACTACTGTGGAGGAATAAACAAAAACAATCTATAAATGACAGACTCACCTCTATTTTATTGTGGAGTAACTCTTATAACAAAAGATTAAAAAAACGAAATTCGTCCGCCCTGCACAAACAAATATTGCGAACTGAGCGATCTTGCAACTTCGTGGTCGGGCAGTCTATTGGCACGGAATTAAACGATTGGAAACGATTCTACACGTTTCTGTTCCTCGATTATGCTATGCGCATCATTACCCTCTACCTAACACTATCAGTTTGTTGTATCGGAACACCATTTAATGTAATCGCTGGGCATATCCCTCTGAGTTTGGTAAAAGTAACTTGGACAATCTTGTTCTCATTTATCTTTATACGCCATCTTTTGCACCAGTTATGAATGGAGTCAATACTTCTTTGGAGTTTCTGCGACTCTGCGCTCTCACTGGATCTTTATCTGTGGCCAGGATAGCCGTGTCGTCCGCAAATGTAGCTGTTGTGACCTCCTCGCTAATAGGCAAATCTGCAGTATATAGGAGATAAAGTATTGGTCCAAGGACACTCCCTTGTGGCACCCCAGATTTTATTGTATATAGATTAGTAAGCTCTTCTTCGTGCTTGACTAGGAAATGCCTTTCATGCAGATAGGATTTTAATAGCAGATAGAATTGATCAGGAAGACCCCGTTTTAGCTTGTATACTTGTATAGCAACCCTTTATGCCAAACTTTGTCAACTGCTTGACTCGCATCTATGAAGGCAGCAGCGTAGTATTCTTTTTCTTCAAAGACGTTATTTACAAAGTCGACTACTCTATGTACCTGCTGTACAGTGGAATGTTCTTTCCTGAATCCAAACTGGTAATCAGGTATCAATCCCTCCTTGGATAGAATCGGCATTAGTCTCTTTAGTAATAGCTTTTCGAACAGTTTCGAGATGATGGGTAGGAGGCTTATGGGTCGATACGATGCAGCTTCATTGGGTGGTTTGCCAGCCTTTTGGATCAGGATGATTTTGGCAACTTTCCACTGCGCTGGGAAGTTTCCCGTTCTCAACACTGCGTTGCAGATATAGGTGATCATCAGCAATCCTTTCTTGGGTAGTTCCTTCAAGATACGCCCTGTTATTAGGTCATATCCGGGTGATTTTTTGGATTTCAAACTGTTTACCATGGTTTTAATTTCATTCATGGCGAATAGTTTGATTGGCGGAGAGAGCTGTAGGGGAGCTACCAGGTAGTTTTCGACTTCTTGCTCGATGTTTGCTGCCTGTTCTCCCAGCAATGGTGTGAAGACATTCTTGAGATACTGAGCAAAGGCCTCGGCTTTTTCCTTATCAGTTTTAGCCCAGGATCCGTCCTCTTTTCGGATCGGCGGTACCGGCCTCTGCGGCTGTTTGAGACACTTAGTAGCCTTCCATAGGGAATATTCAGTGCTTTCAGATGCTGTTAGTCCTTCTAGGTAGTCCTTGAAGGATTTATCTTTGTATTCCCCAATCATCTGCTTTAGCTCCCTGGCTGCTCTGCTGTATGCTTGCTTTTCAGGAGGGTATCGCCTATTTTGCCATTGCCTTCTTAGTCTTCTTTTTTCTGTTATTTTATTCATAATTGTTAGGGGGTAGTCATGCTTCGTTAAGTGAGGTTTTGTTGTGGGTGTGGCTTCCCAGGCTGCTTTTTGTATGGTAGTCGTTAACTTTTCCACTGCCGCTTCTATGTCTTCTACTGATTTTAGAGGAATGTTTAGTGAGAGTTCCTCGTCGACTTTTTCCCTGAAGTAATCCCAATCCGTTTGTGGATTATGTAGCTGCGGTTGAGAGTTCTTCTCGATGAAAGTTGTGCTTAGGGTTAAAACTACCGGTGAGTGGTCAGAAGACAGCTCATAACTTTCTTCCACTTTCATGTATACATGACCAATGCCTTTTGTTATGAAGAAATCCAGGCAATCTGGGATTTTTGCCATGTCAGTGGGCCAGTATGTTGGCTTGCCTGTAGATAAGTAATTTAATTGCCTAGTTTGTATAACTTCCCATAATGCTCTACCTCGTGGGGAGTGTAGCCTGGATCCCCATTGGGGGTGTTTCGCATTATAATCGCCTCCAGAGATGAATCTAACTCCTAGGGATTTGAAATATTCATCAAGACTTTCCTTGTTTGTTTTGTAATTTGGGGGGCAGTATGCAGCCGAAACAGCTAATGGACCGTTCCAGTCTTCTACTAGGATGGTGGTGGCTTGCAGGTATTCTCTGCTGTGTTTGGAGAGCTCATGATGTTTTATGCTTTGTCTGACTATTATTGCTGTACCTCATCTTGCATGGCCATTAGGGTGCTTGGTGTCATAAATACAGTATCCTGGAATCTTAAAGTGGGTACGTTCTGGGGATGCACCTAGACAAGGGCCTAACATGGAGAACCCACATATGGAAAAAAGGAAAGAGCTAAACCTCAAATTTAGTAAACATTACTGGCTGCTAAGAAGAAACTCTCCTCTTTCACTCGACAATAAACTACTTCTTTATAAAGTAATACTTAAACCAGTATGGATGTATGGCATCCAGTTATGGGGAACTGCATCTGCCTCAAACATAGCCATCCTCGAAAGATTTCAAGCTAAGACGCTTCGTACTATCACCAACGCACCGTACTACATTACTAACTTGGATATTCAAAGTGACCTCAACATAAGCTCGGTGAAAGAAGTAATAGTGACAACTAGTGAAAAGTATATCGACAAATTGCAATACCACCCAAACGCGCTAGCGCTGAACCTATTGGATAATAGCAACCAGAACCGTAGACTTAAAAGACAATACACATTAGACCTACCTTTTAGATTTACCGAGTAATTAATTAATAAAACTCAATTCAAATCATGCGGTATGTGTGTGCACCTGTATGTAGATACATGGGTGTGTAAGTACGTGTGTGTGAACATATAACATAAGTAGTATAGTAGTAAAATAAGGTATAATACTGTAATATCTGCTACAATTCCTAAGATGTAATTGTAACACAATTGCAATTAGTTAAAGCTGAAGAGACGTCAATGGACGGCTACTTCCCCTTGTCAATAACCTTACTGATTTACTTATTGCTGACTGTAAAGCAGATTGTAAATAGAAATACGACGACAAATAAAAAAAAATCATTACCCTCTGCGCAACATTAACCGCCCCTCCCCTATATGATATACTGTCATGCGCATGAACGAAAATTTCAATTATTACCTATTAACTACTACAAATTAATTGTCGAATATACATATAACAGTAGACATATGATAGCCAACATAGAAGCGATAGAAACGGAACCGCTTTGATAGGTTACTGAAGAAAATTCGCAATTATTTTTTAACAAACAGAAAGTGTTTTCTGGTATTTGCGATTGGTATAATGCTTAACTTTTCCACACAATTGTTAAAAAATAATTATTATTCAATATGCCCCAAGCGGTTCCTGCATTGGTTGAATGTAATTTTTGTAACTTATGTCATTTATTTATTAAAAATTAATTTATTCTAAGAAAAGCGAAATAAATATCTATAACGTTGAAAATGTGAAACTTATTGGTGCCATAACCTCGAAAATTTTCTTCTCTCTCAATTGTATTTTCAACATTTCTGAGGCTGAATGTATTATGTGCATTATTATTACTTTTTCTTCTTCTTCTTCGTCTACTTTTTCTTTTCGCTTATAACCTAAGGTGTCGGATCCTCTGTCCACTTCAGGAATTCTTTCCTATTCCGTGCCAACCGTTTTACCTCTTCTATGCTTTTCCCTTTTCTCTCTACCACGTCAAAATCAGTTTACCCGTGTTGTCGGAAGATGTAAAACTAAATATACGACAAAAACTTTGTGGCCAAAATATTAGCGGTCCTGCTCACTACTGTTGTATTGTTAGGAATTACTTAACTAAAGGATTTGGAGGAAATTAAACTAGCAGAGGAGCTGTGCATCTACGTTCACCAAGAAGTTACAATGTCACTCCACCACACTTTATTCTTTGTTGTATAATTACAGAAATGGTATACCGAACTCCTATTGTAAATGAGCATGTTTTACAAAATATAATAATCGAGACATATACATCAATTATACCCGACAAGTTTGCTTGAATCCGAAGATTTTTCAAACTAATCAGAAAATGTGTAAAAGTGAATAGAGGCAATGTTGAACATTTACTGAATTATATAAAACCTTACTATTTATTATTTGATATTTTTTTTTTAGTTTTTACTGTGGTACGGCTTTTCTTGTTAAATACTAATATAATTAATAGCTTGACAAAAAGTAGCTCTGATTCATTTATAAACTATAACAAGTTCAATAATCTCTGTTACAATAATACATGTGAGTGGGTTGCGTTAAACCACTTTTAAGGGGTACAAGTCAGCTGGTCCACACTGTAAGTATAACCATTGCTGACATTTTCTACCACGTGCAGAATAATCGACTGAACTTTAGGTTAGTATGCATAATATCACTGTTGCGCGTAGCGTAAACGCTAATGTTAAAAAACAGTTGTTTTTTGTAGGTGTCATTGCCATAATATTATTGTTGTACCTGAGTAAAATTAAAATAATTTTTGGAACAGTGTCATTAAACATACACAATATAATACTATCATAGAAAAATGGTTTTTATTATATTAAATCGTGTGGGGCTGGGGTGGCTCAGTGGCTAGACAGCCAGGCGTTGGTTGTAATAGAACGAATGCTTCCCGGTTCGAATCACTCCAGGGCGCAAATTTTTCTAATTCCCTGGGTGAACGGTACTGGGTCGCGGTCTCAATTTGTCATTGGGAATTAAATTAATGGCACTCCTCGTATTACGGTCGCATTAGAGGAGTAACAAGACTGTAAACAAAAACATTCGCACACACCAAGCAAGTCAAGCACAGTTTAGCACCACCACGGTAACCCGCAGAGTCAAACCCTATTGATGCATAGCACAAACTAGCTTAGCTTTGCCTCATACCGCCTCGACACTGTGCAAACGGTACAAACGAAGATCACAATTATGATGTTGATGATGATGATGAATAAATCGTGTTTTTACAGTCGAACGGATTACGTAGCAGAGAAACTACTTAGAACTATATGTACAGTATATATGCTAATAAAAATGCACACTACACATTTTCAACGTAGATATTATGATAAATATACAACATTCATATATGAATAAAGTATAGACATACGATTATCAAATTTTGGTATTGTTGCAATAAGTACAATATGAGAGTATAGCGAAATTACAAACCTTTGACTGTACATATCTGTGGAATATTTCAGATTTTTTTATAATCTAATCATCAACGTATGTTTCAGCTGTTCTAAGTACAGAAGAAGCTTTTCCTGAAGAGCAATATATTTGTTCACACATTTCCTAATGTTGCTAATTTAAAGATTCGGAGTACAGGATCTAAAATCAACATAAAGGCCATTGCAGGAAAAACAAAACTTTAGTAGTAGTGAAACTATTAACAGAATTGTATATAAACTATTGCAGTTTACCCTGAGAACTTTCCTCAGCACGTTATTCCAAGATGAAGCTACTATATAATATTTAGTTTATTTATAGAACACTTAAATAAAAAATTTTAATAGTTATAAAGATTGCATCGGCGTCATTATAAAACCCTTCAAACAAATTATGTACAGAAACGGAAACTGCCAAACATTATTATTTATTAAGTACTCAAATTTAAATCGTATGTGTTAATAAATAAAGAACAAACAATAAATGAACCCTACTTCATATACAGTCACCGTATAACGCGCAATTTATGGTATATGCCTTTCATCGCTCGGGGTGAAAGCACGAGTATTAACTCATCTTCATCACGTTCTGTATTAACTGAAAAAATATTGCGAAGCAATAAAAGGACTGACCGCAATATATCAGAATTTCACGTCATTTCTAATATTTTACCTAATAACGTATCTTACGCACGTGTCAAGACGACAGCTGTGCAAAGATCAAAAGAAGGTTAATCAGAAGAATACGAAAAGGAAGGGTCCGTGCTATTCGTCTTTGATAGCAAGGGGCCCTCTTTAGATGCCAAGCAGCTGCATGTTCGGATTCTGAAAAGAACTAATTCTTCGTAGTTCCCCTGTCCTTGATATACGGTTCCTTAGCTCCGTCGGTTTTCAGCTTGCAAAAGATAAAATACTGCGTCATATTATTTTGAACTGGATCATGAGAAGCCTGTGTAATGAACTTGCAATCGTATATATCTGTGGCAGTTTATCTTCATTATACTAACTTATATTCATGTTTTGTGTTATACAGATGGGGTGCTATATGTAAGACAGACGAGATGATGGACTAAAGAGAGCTCGTAAAGCAAGTGAGACAATATAAACAATACGTCTCCTGGATAACATTGACTACTTTTATATGCTATTATACTACACTATTAGTACCTTTCATTATAAAAACTGTCTCACACCTTTTTACATTACAAATAACGGTTATCAAAATTTTATTTTGTAGCCATTTATCAGAAAAAATAACCATAAGAGTTTTTTAATTTGAACCAGTATACGCTAGACCAAATACATTACTACTATGTCGCCATATCTTGTTTAGTAAAACAAGATTTTACGAAGTTTATTCAATATTGCATTTTATTTACAAAAAGCACCTTAAACTGTTTTCGTGTAGATTTTATGGCCTTACAAAACCATATCATTTCAGTGAGGCAACACCGTATTCTTTATGTAATCAACAGAGGTTCATAGTTTAGACTTCTACTACAAATAAAACGTTTATGCAAAAAATTTCTTTATTCTTACAGAAGCTACTTCTGTAATTTTTTGCCAGTACCAGTATGAAATATTCTTTTGCAAACCCATGGGAGAAAAGTGATTGATGTACATATTTTAAAAAGTCTGATATATCCGTGATCATGCAAACTGGTTGGTTAAACCCTCTGATTAGCTTGTTTTACCCATAACTTAGCGTCACTGTTAGTTTCGTTCCCAAAATTACAAGTACATATATACATTATAAAGGTTTTTACATGCAGTAGGATTACAATTACACTACAATTTGTTTTATAGCTTAAATTAATTCAAGACGTATTTTCTACATACTGCTTACGGGCAAAGGCGTCTGTGGATTTTCCATGTTGCTCTGTCCCTCGTGATGTTTTTCCATTGTGGTCCTAACGTCTCTGAGATCATCCTCCCAACTTCTACTTACTTTACATTACTAGTAATGGAATGAATATTCCGTAACAGTATAACAAAAAAACAGTTCGTCTAGGAATCCATGACTATCAATTGACTTGAAACGTCATAATTTTGCAATTTCTTTGTAAATATTTGTTCCGAATCTTATTAATTTTATTGTATTTATTACATATCTTGTGGTCGTGGAGAAAGTATAGTCTGCTACTCGGTTGGGAATGGAAATTCGATGCTCGTGGTTCCTCGCGCTCGCCTTCGGCTCGCGTTCGGAAGATTCCACTCGCATCGAATTTCCATTCCAACCTCGTTACAGAATGTACTATTATGACACAGAAATAAAATGCAAATTTCAAAATATATATAGTTAAAAATGTAATGCATTATTATTGTTCATTGCTTAAAATAACATTTATAAAAGTTTTTGAATTTTTCGTTCAAACAGATTCCGCTGAACTAATAAAATAGTTATAACGATGTCTAATATAATAATCAACTTTACAGATAACTTCTGTATAAATTTACAGATGTAATTCTATTTATAATTTTAAATATACGTCCTGGATATTAAAAAGTAGAAGACGGACTCAGCTAAGCAAATTTTGAATTATGTTTTTCTCAGTCTTAGTAATAATATTCAAACACCTTCTGGAAATAAAGAAACTTTTAAAAAGTAACTTCTGTAATATGTCTATTTTCATGTGTCATGG
>JABXWE010103707.1:0-31132 GCA_014611495.1 Limonius californicus | reverse complement strand
ATTATCTTTTACAAAACTTTTTAACAGGTTCTAAACACTCAAATATAAGAAAATTTCGATAATTTTATATGTACATGACCTTTCAACACAAAAATATAAACAATTCAATTTTTATAGCGTTGTTACTAATAAAATTCACACACAAAGATGCCCTACCTAAATGGTCAACGGCATCTGATATTATATTTCCTTAAGGAATTGTAATAATTTAGCAATTTTCACATATATGAACGAAAATGCCTAAACATTCATAAAATAGACATAAATAAGCAAATTCAACATAATTGCTATGAGAAATACGACGAATTGCGTCCTTGTCACATGGACTACATTTCTATATACAAATATTACAGAATCTAAACGTTCTTTTGATGAACTGTTACAATTTCTATCTTTGTCGATGAAAATTACCTATTTTTGCATATAAACAAATAAATACACCTTCATTGTTTAAACAAATACAACACAAAGTTGTCTCTCAAGATAATATCAATGGCATTTAGTAGAATTTTCTGCCAAATAACCACATTAATATATTTAAAATTACAAAATAGGTATGAACTGTCAAGTTATAAACATTTATACTAATATCATTGTTATTATATCTCAAGACTCAGTAAACATTTTTGAAAGGTATAAAAACAACCTTATGAACGCGGTTCTATTGCCAAATTTCCTTCAGATGAATGCAAAACTTGCAATTCCCAACTTACGACAATCCGAACTACGATCGGACAAGACATCGGATAAACTCATTTGAAAATTGGGTGTGTGAACAACTCATTTCCATACAGGAAATCTTCCTACAGCTTTAGTACTTTATATTTAATTAGAATAAGTCCATTTAGTGTAACACAGCAATATAAATTATGAATGTTACATCAATGCCAGAATAGCTGCGGGGGATTGTCCAGCTAAGATTTAACTCTCACAATCATACGTGGGGGTTGAGAAGGATGTCCCCCGCCCAATATTTATTGACAGATCAATAAGTCTATGTTTTATTATCTGCTGCCTGTCACCTGCCTGTCGCCGCTAGTGAGTTCTGATCACATCAACTATTTGTTGACCCAGGAACTGCATAAATGAAATGCAGAAGCGCTGCATTCGTATTTAAATTTTAAATTCAGTAGTTTTTATTCGCCCTCCGTAAGGTCGACTCTAACAAACCAATAAGATAATGCTACACGACAAGAAAGAAATTTCAGATGAATTGAACGTGGCGGTTATAACATCGATTATCAAAAAAGGGGAATAGACAGAACGTCATAATAGAGGTATAAGGCTACTTAATAGTGCATACAAAATACAATCAAAGAAGGACAATCGGGATTTAGAAAGGGATTATACGGATAACGTCTTTACCCTAAATCAAATAATAGAAAAACATCTGGAGCTTAATAGAGAAACTCATATAATATTCATAGACTACATCAAGGCCTTTGATAAAGTGAATAAAAATAGAATATTCGCCATACTGGACAGGAGAAGCATACCCAGGCAATCAGTAGAAGTAATAACATGTACATATAACAATACAATAATTGTGATAGAAAACAAACAAACAAAATGCATACATAAGAAAAGAAATAAGAATTAATTTAGAGTACGGCAGAGATGCACATGTCGCCTCTCTTGTTTATCATGTACGTGGAAGAAATAATAAGAGAAAGGAAACAGAAAGTAGTTGAATGCTCCGTGTTAGCTTTTAATAAACTGCTATACGCAGACGATGACATAACAATAACAGACACAGAGGATTCTCTACAATGTGCAACTTATTACCTTAATAATATAATTTAAAAATACAATTTTAATATCTCCGTAAATAGAACCAAATGTACGGCCTTTAGAGGATCAGATCCATTACGCGCAAGAATTATAATTCATAACACAACAGTTAGACAGGTGTCCGATTTTAAATACTTAGGATGTGACATTACATACCGACTAGGGAATAACCTAGAAAGCAAAACAGCAATATGAATCATGAACTAAAGTTTTATTTTAATTGTCGTTATTAAGTCAATTACCATTTTATTATTTTTAAAGATTAAGTTATGGGAGGTCACTTCTGCAAAGCCTCTGAAAGTTCCCATTGTTTCGCTTGTGGTACTTGTTTGGTCTATTTAATACCGATCGAAAACAGTTCTTGGAATTCTTCGTTGGCAGAATGGCCCGAAGTTCCACGTGGGAGATTTTGTTCCAGAACTTCTGCGACATATTTCGCAATATGATGAAATAATAATACAGTGATATTGTTATCCCGACTTATGTCGGATTAGAAGTCTTCAACCCCGTGACAGCCTCCTTTGAGCCGTTGCAAGTGATAATCCCGTACAGGGGCGGAGATTTTGGCTCCTGAAGTTCCCGCCTTGCTTTTTTTTTGTTAAAGGAAGTCCTGGCCGTAACGTTGTCTCCATCGTGGTCCCATCTTCAGGGGCGTGCCTGCGAATTTTGCTTGCTTCCTGAAGAACCTAGGAACACCCCAGTTGTGTCTCTCTTTCTACTCCCTACCGAACAAAACTAAGGAAAGACAAATTGTTAATTGTGTTGTGAAAACTTGTTTCGGGTTTCATTTTATTGGATTAAAGTGCTGAACCTTTTTTTGACGCAACGCAAAGTGACCTTCAGTCGCAAGTTTCCATTTTTTTTCTTGATAATTATAAAATGAAATTTTTTAAACTCGAACGTCACTGGCTACGCAGATCTGTGTGGTTAGTAAAATAAATGCTACAAACCACGGACGACGAGCCTTTCTTGTTCGAACGTTCCAACTACCCTTGTATTAAACTATAATTACCATTTTGAATGTAATCTTTGTTTTTGTATTATGTGTCACCAATTTCAAACAATAGAGCTATATTTGTCGTAACATTCAGCATATTTTTTTTCTATGTGTTTTTATTGTTTTCTGCATGAACGTTGTAAGCTTTATATACAGGAGGAGGCACAATAAAGGCGAGTCCGATTCCCGTAAGCTGTGAACCATCCCTACTCCTCTGAGTTTAGCCGAAAGCCTTTTTCTATCTTTCATGTTACGGGCAACGAAAAGGCTCGTTTGGCCCGCAACAAATAATAGTAACATCTAGTATCAGCACGACGGTGCACCTTGATTTATTAGATAGGTACCTTCTTTGACTAGTTATTTCGAATTAAAATCTTCTGACATACAATCTTTTCTTTATAACATCGACAAATTGTCAAAAGTTATTTATTTTCTGGTAGAAGTAACACAATTATTTAATAATCAATTGCATTTCCCATTTTTTAGGATCCTATTTGGAAACAAATGCAAATATCCGTAACATATATTTGAAATAATAAGTGTCTGGGAATCGTAATGTAAGATATCATAGATTAGCAGAAATTTTTCCCGATACCATGTTTGAGAACCTTAAGTTATCGACATTTCCGTTTTGCACATGTTTTAAAATAACAGGAAAGCAATGCTATAAATAGCATCATCGTCTTCAATCGTAAGCAGAATAGGCTTTTCCAGTGGTGCTTTCTTATCACCCGGGAATTTTGAAAAGATAACTTAAACGTTCCATTGCGGTAATCGTACGTATTTCTGAAAACTATTATATACCTAGTATGTATGTAGAAATAAGCTCAACTCCACCGTTACCCGGTCCCAAGTCCGGGATGAAAAAGGAGGAGGGTTGTTGCAGGGCTAGCAACCCTGTGGCGTAAACCTTTTGAATGCTAAAGAAACAGAGACAAGCTATAGATCTATTCTATGATTCTAGTTTTTCTAGATTTAGATCTAGATGTAGTGGAGCAATTTGAAATAGCAAGTTATAACTTTGACTAGGTCAATGACGAAAACAATAACAAATTAAGAAAAAATTGCAAAATTAAATTGAAAATATTTATTTAGATATTTCTGGCTTCTTCTTTATCAATTCCTCTTTTACCTAATGGTGTCGATGTTGCCTTTCATACATCCGAGATTAATTGAAGGTGATGGGTCCCGTTTTGGACTTGCATCATGCTCCTCCCGCTCCCCTCAACTACATTCGCCTTCGCAATTTTCACTATTTGTGTTCATTGTATCTATGGTGGTGTTTTCCTGGTCGGCCAAAGGTAACTAAGCGCCGTTAATTGTAACCCAACATCGAATGGTTACCAAGCTCGATATAGACCTTAGGAATTACAGAAAAATTTCTGCCTATGCCAAAGTTTGAACCAAGGCCTTCGTATTGCGAGCCTAACCCTTTTACCACTGTACTACTCGACGTTTTTTTTTTTTTAGATATTTGAATGAGAAAAATAATAATTTAAGTCGTGACATTTCTCAACAGCCTCACTGAAACATTCACAGACACATAAACCCATGGCAGATTTTGTGTCAGCAGAGGTTCACATGCGTTCATAAACAGTTTTTTGTGCCTGCAAATGATGCAATTAGCATACAAATTAGTAAAATATCGGGCACATAGGCCTGTAAAAATAAAAATGCCTATAGGGCCTACGAAGATCCTAAAACGTGGTAACTTCTATAAAATTGTATACAAATCTGGCGACAAATCAAAGATTCAGTGTTGGGTTTTCCATGTTGCGGGCCATATTTTTGGTATCTCACTGTAATATCGTATTACTGCTGCTAATTATAATAATGGTATAATATAAACTGGCATTCGTAGTGTGTTTTAGACGTTGGTAAGTTTAAGATAAATAAAAGAAAAGAACAAGGAATGTATAAGGCCCTATAAAGGATTTAGATAATTTCTGAGCACCTTCGATGTTTTCGATTTTAGTTGTGAATCATGAATCTGGATCTAGATCATATTTATTAAATGTAGCTGGATGACTATCTAGATTCCTAGAGGATCTCATCCACCTATGCTCCTGACGAATTAAAGGATTGGCAACTAACAAATTGTGCATATAACTCAGCGGTTCTCAACCGGTATTCCTCGGAACACTAGTGTTCCGCGAACTTCTTACAAGTGTTCCACAGAACATCGTTTACAGCTAGACAAGATTTAATTATGTTATCTTTCCATAATCAACGGATTGCAGCTGAGAACAACAAATATTTCTTTATCGGACTTCACAAAATTATATTGACAAATTGGAAATTCATAGACATGTTAGCATTCTGTATGTGTTGAGATCGCATAAAATTTATTAACCTGGTAAACAGATAATCTTCTTAACAATACCACGCTGGTAATGGTAAGTCTCAATAGTTTCAAAAAGATTACCGGCATTGTTATAATCTGTACTATCCCAAGTAGTAGAAATGGTCAATTACATTACCTTTGAAAACACGCCTTTTTAACAAACTTTGCATATCTATGGAAGTTCAGCACGAAATGTTGCATTTGTACACTGAAATATGATGGTTGTCCAGGGATAAAGTGCTGTACCAAATTTCAGAACTTAGGAATGAATTGTTGCCGGTTTTCCATGATTTTGTAAAATACCTTCAAAGTGATATTTGGTGACTTAAATTCGCATATTTAACATATATTTTATAATTACATAAATAGAGTTAAAAGAAATGATAATATTTTGACACCTACTGACAAATTGTCAACATTTCAGAAAAATATATACCTTTGAATAAATCTCATAGCCAAAAAATGCAGTAGGTACATATGTTTTCTTCGCTTGATAACAGAACTTAAATTATAGGAAGAAGAGATTGAAAATTACTTCTCTTCCTTGAATATAGAAAATTATGACAATTGCGACTTTTTGTTAAAAGAAGAAGAATTGGTTGCCACGTCAACGGATCGTACTCGTAAAAATGAAATTCTCTGAAATAAATGTTGAGGAATTTTGGAGGTCTATCCAAGCCGAATACCAAGCTCTCTCCCTCCACAAGAGCGCTGAAAATGTTGCTACAGTTTTCAACATCATATTTGTATGAGCTCGGGTTCTCAAAGTGAACCAATATAATAACTAAAAAACACAAAATATTAGTAAATATGAACAAAGAAATGAGGATAGCTGTATCACATATTAGACCCTGATATTGCTGCATTCTGTAAAAACCGACAAGTTCGGGTATTGCAGTAAAATTGATCTAAGGAAATTCCATTGTTTAAACGGTTATTTTAGTTACAATTTTTACAAATATAATATTTTACTTAAATTAATGTTTTCTTTTAATACTGTTATGTAATCTGTAGTATTTCATTTTTTAATAAAAAGTATCAATATTTATATTATTTGTTAGTTTTATGGCTTTAGTGATTTTGGTGTTGCGTAAATTTTTCTTATAGACAAACGTGTTTCGTGACTTCGAAAAGGAAAAGAACCATTCGTCTAAGTCGACGTTATACCGTGTCCCAGATCGAAAACATAACCCGAAATAACACAATTTTCCTTTCGATATTCTTACTTTTGTTTTGGCTTCCTTAAAATACTATTTTCTAATACTCCGTAGTTTCTCTCTGCACAGTAATCATACAAAAAAATTCTCTTTTGATTATTATTAAAGAACTTTGGGACACGGTGTAATCCGACGTCTCCCAGAGTTGCACACTTCTCCTAATTGGACAGGCGTGTGCACGTCATTCTATCTCACATAATGGTGTATTTAAATTATCGTTCAATTTGAAGATTTCATTAATATTTTATACTTAATTACAATCAAGATTGAAAAATAAAAATATAAGTAACAACTATTTCTATAATATTACGCATCACGATTAGAAAATATTAAAATTAAGGCGCATTTCGCAAAATGTTGACCCTTGGTAAGTGTGCAAATTAGTTGATGTTGACGAGATTCGTGTAGGAATATTTTTGGACAAATTCTTTCACATTTATTGTATGCTCGTATAGCTGTCAATAAAGCTGTTTACTAAATATTGTGGTCACTAGCTCCCTTGCCTAGTAAATTGTGTTTACGGTTATGGCTTTCCAAGACCCGAGAATCGTCGCAGAGAGGTGTTTTAAGGTAAGATTTGGGAAAATTAAGGTAGTAGGCCTGAAGCCGCCCAAAGGGTGGCTTCTCAGACGGGTGCAGAGCTCGCGCGTTCGGTATAAATGTATAAAAAATATATTGCTTAGTTGGGAAATACACTGAAGTGATGTATACCTATATATTTGCTAGCTGTAAGGTGATGGAGACTACCTGCAAGGTAGTGCAGTTGAGCAAGGTGAGTAGTTGTTGATTGAAAGTGTAGATAATGCTTAGCCTTATGTAGTACTATTAGTAATTGTAATTACTATGTTATTACGATTGACGCCTATAGTATTATGCTTGGAAGGCTTGTGAGCTCTCCAAGGTGCCTGAGGGTTGTGTACTCGTGCAAGGTTCCGTTTTAAACTGCTTAATGCTTGGCGGGTTGGTGACTGGGCGTAATCACTCGACTTGACCTCATCCTGGTTTACCAGCCAGTGATCTCTGCAGAGCACTTTGCAGAGTGGCCTGTAGAAAGCCTGCCTCTCACTCGTTTCCTTGTGAGGCACGTACGGCGGCCGGCAGAGGTCGTTTGATGGTCACAGTGACATGGGGGGACCCATTACCCGGTGGTACCATTCGGTTATCCGGTACCCGTAACAGGTTAGGTACCTCAGTAAAGATCTACTACAGACGGTTCTGTCAACGACACCCCACCCTGAACGAGAACTACTAGAGACGGTCTTGTCATGGTACCAAAGGTGAGCTACTACATGCGACGCTGGATCGTACGGGGGGGACACCCGGCCCCCTGTCAGTAGAAATGTAGAAGTTGCAATGCTAATCTAGTAATGTATTATTGCTCGTGTGTTCCATGCTTTGCTGGCGTGTACTGAAATGGAGTTGCGATTGTTTGTGTTTTTACTTTATGAGTGTACCGCGTACATGTCTGAAGCTGTCAAATACTGAGCTCGCAAGAATTTATTCTTAATGAATCCACATAACCGATTTTGAGACCCTATCGGTTAGTGGTTACTTATTTATTATACTTATTTTGTAAAAATTCCCACCGCCCGCTCCGATCCGAAAAAGACCTTCCTGCATTCGCAAAATCAGTTTTATGTATACAGGGTGGTTATTAAACATACGACAAAATTCAAGGGGTTATTCCCCGGACATTTTTATTTTTGACAATAAGAACATTTTATTACCAAAAATTACATGTAAAGTTTCTTGATCTACAAGAACTGTTGAAAATGACTACCTCCAGCTACGATGCAAGAATCCAATCTTCTCCTCATTGACTGCCGAACTCTTTCAAAAACATCAAGGTCGTTTCTTAGTGAGTTACACCCAGCAATTATCCGATTTCTTAAATTTTCCACATTTTCCACTTTAGTAGAATAAACGAATGACTTTAGATGGCCCCATAGGAAATAATCCAGGGGGTTAAGTCCGGGGATCGAGCAGGCCACAAGCCAATGGTACATCCTCTAGAAACTCAAAGAGAGTAATTACGGTCAGGAAATCGTTCAGTGTACAACCGCCTAGCTTGTAATGAATTGCGGCGTTCGTATAGCGATTCATGATAGAGGACTTCACTAACAAAAGTTTAAGTATTAAAGACAGAAAATACACGTCAAACAGCCAAACGTCAATCAGTCTCAACAAATTCGACACATACTGTAACGTTACGGACCCATGTGTTGTGTTTGTCTTTTATTCGTCGTGATCATCTTAGGTTCTGATCTAGAGTAGTTGAGCTAAATACGGGAATTAAAACACCAGAGAGGTTTAATACTTTTATTAACGTCAATATTAGCTGCAGACAGTGCAATTTAACTACCTTCGGTATTCACCTGTTCAGGCTAGACAACTGCAGGAAATCTTAGCCGAGGTAGTGCGACGTGATCTCAAGTATATCGATTTCCTTCAGAAATTAAAAGTATTTGCTCAGTAAAACAAAATACTAAAGATGAAGTTATAGGCCGGTGCGCAGGGTGGTTTTCTGAAGGTCCAAGGTGAATTATTAAGGAACTGGAAGCTGCTGCGGAGATACCTCGAAGAGCAATCATCCAGGGAAGCCGTAAGCTGCCGAGATACCTCAAAGCGCTGGCAGGTGAAGGGTTAAGAGAACTTGTAAAGGAACTGTGCTTCTTGATGTTTAGATCAAAAATTCCCTTCAGAACAACTTACTTCTGCTTTTATAGGCCAAAAGGGTTGCGCGACAACACGAATTTTATGTCCCCATTAATTTTGGAACTAATAATTTTCGTAAAAATAAGTTAATTAGCTGTTAAAAATCTGAAGAACCAAACTAAATAAATAACTCCCATAATTTAATATTTAATTAACACGTCCATGCGTGGGCTATCACACATGAGGGTTAAGTTCCACCAAAAAAAGTGATAATTTAGAAAGGTTATGGCCTAAACTAAACCAAACATATATCACAACAACAGACCGCACTAAAGTCAGCTGTCATTGCATATCTTACGTAATTGAGATCAACTACTTCGAAGTCATATTGTTAACCTATTTACCTGCGATAAATAGCTGAAAGTAAACGCTGAAAAGAAATGCTTTAAATATGGAATTATGTATGACATTCAACTATCGAATGGGTATAGTTGTTTTATAATTCCATTAATTGTACATGAAAGAGGATATTTTTTTATTTGTAGCCTTCATAAATTAGGTCTACCCGTAAAGGACAGACCCTTTACAAAAAATAAACGCGTGTGAAGGAACGGCCGTTCCCAAGATCAATGAGGCGTGATTTCTAAACGCCACTAAAATCAATTACATACATTTAACATGAAATATATGTATATATATGCGAGTATAGATTAAAAATTAAAATTATGAGCATAAAGTCCCAAAATTCAACTGTCTGTAATAATATAAACATAATGGCAAATGCGGTCCGCCACAATACAAAATCATCAATCACGAGACGTATTCAAATGAAATCCACGTTTAAACTGATTTTCTTTTCAATGTCTGCACTTGCCAGCTATTAGTGGATAAAACAGCCGTTCTTAGTGATCGGAATGTTGTTAAAAGATAACAACCCATTCTTAAAAAAATTTTATACTCTGTAAGCCCAGTGTAGTACGCCATACTTTTATTTCGGCTGCATTAATAATTTGAAAAATATCAAAACTGGTTTCGTCCAAAATTTTTCTCGCCCTGTATCTTCGAAACAAAGCGGCTTTTCAAAAATCATCAAAGGACAAAATATTCTTAGAATAGTCCAGGGAATAACCCCTTGACTTTTTGCTGTATGTTTAATAAACACTGTATATATATTTACAAGTTTATAACTTGAAATTCAAGTATCCTACTATGACTGTGTAATGTTTCTGTACTGCAAACAACACAGTAAGAAAATAATACGCCGTTGATAGGAAAGACTGGTTTGGGAAGCCTTGGATGGTGTATTACGTTACATATTCCCCGGTCTAATTGAATTATCTCTTTGCTCTTTCATCATACACGTGAGAAACATGTGCTTTATTAAAAAGTGTTGAAATAAAAACCGCAGATGACATTCTAGAAACAGGCTTCTTTGTTTGCCTCGCAGCACACCTATTATTCAGCTCGTTTTGAAATAAACACGTTATGCTTAAACCTAAGTACAGTTACTTAGTCTCCTACCTTACTTTTCTCGCGGTTAGCCTTGACAGGAAAAATTCGTAAATAAACAGGCTGTGTTGTGCACACGAAAGGTATAAATAGGCATTGCTCTGAAGACTTGAGAATCCGATTTTAACCTTCAGGTATTAACCCACACGTGCAGCTTAGAATCAAAACAAAGTCATATAAGAGCAAATACGTTTAAAATAATAAGCGGTTTACTTTGAGGAGTACCCGGACAAAGGCAAGCCGCTCATATTCAGTTGGTATTGAGGTCGGTGTGTCATCGTACATGAATAAACATGCACCATTAGACAAAGCCAACTTTATCTGAAGATACGAAATGTCTTTTGATTTGAACAGACAAAGAACGCGTGGGTACTGGTTTAGCTTTGTACGGGCAACATCCCATTGTTTAAAACTATTAATTGAAAATAATATGTATTAGACTTGGCGGACGTAGCACTGATATTTCGGATGGTTAATTTCGTATCAGATATCAGAACATAATTTTCGATGTTAATGCATGCCCGTCTTTTATGTTCGTCGGAGATTTTGCGTTGGCGGTCCGTGAATCAAATATTTATAATTAAATTACAACTGAAAGCGTGTAAAAATTTATAATAGTTCTAACATAGAGCTGCATTTTTGTTTGCCTGACATTAAGTTCTTTAAAGGAAAGACCGTTGCTCACCGGGACGGGCTGTGGGAATTTTAACAAACTAACAGTAATAAACAACTCAAAACTTACCTACGGGTTCCAGTTTCTGTTGTTTAATCATCAAGGCTCAATTCGAGGTAGCTTGGGATCTGGCAGCTTCAGGCATATACGTGGTATACTCACAAAGTAAACACACAAACAGACAAGCGCCATTTCAGTACTACACACCAACAAAGCATGACCCACACAAGCAACAATACATTACTACATTAGCATTGCAATCTTTACGATTCTACCTACACGGAGTATCACTCTCCGCAAAGTCCCACGTAGAATTTACCTTTGGTACCACGACAGCACCGTCTCTGGTAGTTCAGGGCCTTTAGTGGGTACCGACGGATGTACCTAACCTGTAACCGGGTAACCGAATGTTACTACCGATCAACAGGATTACCCATGTCATTGTGAACACGCAACGACTTCTGCAAGTTGCAATGCAGAGATTAGCAATACGTACTTACAAACCGAACGGCACGCTGGTACATAACCCCCAGGAGAGCTCTCAAACCACCAAGCAGAATAACACAGGCTCACTCATATTAACAAAGTAATTACAATATGTACTAACAATACTACTTTAATAGTATACATCATCAAAAACAAAAGCATTATGTACAGCTGCATCTAACAACTGTTAATCTCGCTCATCTCCACCACCTAAAAGGTAGCAAATACATAGGTACACACCATTTCAGTACATTCATCAACACGCATATATTGTACACTTATCCCGAAAGCGAACTCGAAACCCATCTGATAAGCCACGCTCCGCTTTCCTCACTGCTCTACTCATTCCTAAATTCTACCTAAAAGTACCCCTCTGCGACGAACCAAGCAATACAGTAAATATAATTTGAAAGACAAGGGCTTTTTAGCCACAACGTTTAGAAAAACTGTGAAATACAAGTGCTTACAAAATTTAACATTAATGATTAGAAAAGGCAGCTGGTGTTTTAACCATAACGTTTAACAAACCAGCTTTATTGACAAATACAGGGGCAAACAAATCATACAATAATTGGTACAAAAATCCTATTCCTATATAATTTGATCCATTTAAAATAAAGAATTGGAAATGTAGCTTACAGTTTTCTAATTTTCTTATAAAAATATAATTATAAAGTCTTTATTGACAACTAAATTCGTACTTCATACAGAATATGTTGATTCTATTTTAAATTTTTTGATCGGCAATAATAGATATTGTTGTAAAATGGATTTCCATGAATGCTTTCTTCTTCTTTATTTAGCTAGCAATTATACATTTGCTGAAAAAAGTATAATTTGAATATGTATCATATTAGACCGTGGTTTTTACTTACCACATGTAATAGCTAAATGTAAACTCAATAAATAAATATTTGCAAATATGTACGCAGCTTCCATCGGTTCATAGCAATCTGGTACCAATAAAAGGTTTAAGGCGAGAGGCAAGGAGTTTTTGGAATGCCGAGAGTAAACGAAGTAAAGTAGGATGGTAAATGCCGGCAAGGGAAAGTATTGCAAAAAGTGGTGCGGCATTAGCTTTAGGTATTTTCGCGTAATAACTTATTACTCACTATTACACACTAAGTCAATAGCGAAGGTAACAACATCTGGTAAGCTCCACCCTCTCTGAACGGTAGACGTGGAAGTGGACGCTTGGCGCTAAATGAAACAAGGGATATAAATATCACAACGCACCGACTAAGAAATCTTTACTGAAATAATTCAAAAATTACAACATTTGGAAGGAATTAGTTTAAAAAATAATTGCTGTAAAGAAAATACTGAGTCGAGTTACTTAGGTAGAGGTAATACAAACGAAAAGGCTGGTGTGGGGGGTAGGCTCCGGCGCCAACAACTCGAAAATGAATATGGAAAAAATAGAAAAGATGTTCAAAACAATAAATACAAACACGAGCCAAACAAACGAGAAACTAGACGAACTCATACAGGAAATGAAACAGATGAAAAAGTAAAATGCGAACCTAAAAAACCAAGTGGAAGAGCAAAATGAGAGATTAGAAGCACTGGAAAGGGAAATAAGAGGGAAAAACCTCATAGTGAAAGGGATCAGCGATGGTGATAAGGAAGGGGAAGAAGAAACCAATGAAAAATATGCGAAATAATAGAAACAATAGGAATAACCCTGGACAGAAACACGGAAGTAGATGAAATAAGAAGACTAGGAAAATTCACCAGTGGAAAGAAAAGACCAATATTAGTAAAACTGACAAAAGAAGATACAAAGAAGAAGATATTAAGAAATGCAAGAAACATGAAGGGATCAGATATATGGATAGACGAAGATTATACGAGAAAAGTGCAAGAAGAAAGGAGAAAATTAATACCACAGTTGAAAGAAGCTAGGGAAAAAAGGACATATAGCATTACTTAAGTTACAATAAACTAAAAATCACCAGCAAGACATACACATCAAATGAGACACAAAAAGAAAACCAGGATATAATCAAAGAGAACCAAAACTCAAGCAAGAGAACGCTAGCAGAGAGATCACCGGAAGGACAAAGCTTTGAAGAACAAATAAGAAAAATAACACGAACTAACAGGAAAAAAAATAATCAAAGAAGTTAAGAAAAATGGACCGAAAAATGGATCAACGAACATAGCAAAGAAATGGAACAAGGAACGGATCACAAATAAAGACGATAACGAAAAAAAGAAGCCAACGGTAAATACAAGAAGAAGTAAGTATAATAAATGAGAAAACCTGAAGACGAAAAGAAATATAATAAGAATGGGAACCTGGAATATTAGGGGATTAAACGATAAAGAATAACGGAAACTAAAATTAGAGTAAAGGAGTAAAAGAATTAAGAGAGGGATACATGCTATTTTGGTCAGGAGTGAAAAGTACGGATTGGGAAGCAGGAGGCGTAGGACTGATAGTACGCCCAGATAAAATTAAAAATATAAAGAAAGAAAAATACATAAGCGAAAGGCTGTTAACATTAGAAATAGATGAGGAGGACAAAAACAAGCACGTTAATAATAGCGGGTGGCCCTAATGACAACGCGAAAAAAGATGAAAACGATGAGTTCTAGCAAATGCTACAATTAGAAATAGGTAATGGAACTGGAAATGCTATAATTATGGGAGACATGTACGGAAGAGTAGGTAGGCAACAACAACGAAAACATCCAAAGGTGTATGGGACCATATAGGGAAACAACAATAAATAATAATGGTGAACGTTTGATAGACTTATGTGTAAGTAACGACCTAACACTGACAAACAGAATATTCAAACATAAGGACATCCACAAATTTACTAGAGATGTGAAATCAAGAGGCGAAAAATCCATAATAGACTACTGCAGAGTAAGTAGAGAATATATAAAAGTGATTAAAGATGTACAAGTACAAAGACATGCAGAAATCGGAAACGACCATTGCTTAGTACGGATGGAAGTTATAAAAAAAAAGAAGACACAAAACAAACCAAACGGTAAATAATAATAAAGGAAAAAATTAAAGTTACAAACTAAAAGACGAAGAAACCAAGAAGACATACCAAAATAAACTACAAAATAGATTAAAAAGGGATGAAGCCGAAAAGATAAAAGGAATTGAAAACAAATGGAAAGATTCTAAAGAAAATATAATCTTAGCCGCCAAAGAAAGTTGCGGAACAACTAAAACAACTAATATACACAACAAAAAGGGTAAATGGTGCACCCCAGAAATACAACAGAAAAAAGAAGATAAGAAACAAAAATGGAGAAAATATATATGGTCACAACGGGATGAAGACTACGATTCATGTAAAATAAGTAATGGAGAAGTCAAGCACGCAGTGAAAGAAGCAAAGAAACAATCATGTGCAGATTTTAGAGAAAAAATGAAGGAACAAGATTGGGAAAACCTGAAACTATTCTATGGTACATTAAAACAGATCAGAAGAAAGAAAACGCTGAGACTAGTTAATATAAAAAACAGAAAAGGTAACATATTGACAGATGAGAAGGACATCATGGATAGATGGAAACAATATTTCGAGGAACTAACAGAACCAATCAGTGAAGAACAAGAACGAACACTACAAGTAAGAATCAATGAGAGAAATGACATACAACCGATAACAGAACAAGCTATCAACAAACTAAAAATAGGGAAAGCAGCGGGACAGGATGGTATTACATCAAAAATGCTAAAATACATGGGAGAAGAAGCAAGAACAGTGTTCAAAGACCTGCTAAACGATATCAGTACAACAAAAGAAATACCACAAGATTGGAACATAGGTATAATACTACCGTTGTGCAAAAAGGGAGATGTAAGAGAATGTACTAATTATAGAGGAATTACCCTATCAAGTATACCAAGTAAAGTATTTACGAGAATAATTGAAAACAGACTGAGAGAAAAAATAGAAGATACAATAGGAGATACAAAACTCGGGTTTAGAAGAGGAAGAAGCACTAAAGACCTAATATTCATATTAAGGCAAGTAGGGGAAAAACTAGTAAGGAAAGGAAAGGACATACATATGGTGTTTATAGACCTGCAGAAGGCTTTCGATAAAATAAAAAGAAATGATGTATGGGAAGGCCTAAGGGAAAGGGGAATAGAAGAAGAAATGATAGAAATAGTCAAGATATTATACAAGAACAATATAAACAAAGTCAGAACACACAACGACGAATCAAAAGAATTCACAACAAAGATAGGTTTGAAACAAGGATGCGTACTTAGCCCGCACCTATTCTCAATTGTAATACATAAACCCATCAGGAAATGCAAAGAAAAATGCAAATATACGAAAATAGGAACATGGAAAATCAAAACAATCCAACTCCAAGAAATGCTATTCGCGGATGATATGGTGTTAGTGGCAGAATCAGAGGAAATACTACAACATAATCTAAACGAATAGCAAAAAGAACTAAAACGAATAAACATGGAAATAAATATAAATAAAACAAAGACGATGATGATAGCCAACGAAGAAAAGAAACATAAGATAGAAATAAATAGACAAACGCCAGAACCACTTACAAACTATAACTATTTAGGAACAATAATAGAAAACAGCGGAAAATAGAAAAAGAAATACCAGAGAGAATAAGAAAAGTAGGGAGACTATATAACACTCTTAGATATTCATTTTTTGGACACAGGTATACCAAAAGGTCATAAGACCCTCTCTAACGTATGGAAGTGAATCCTGGGCCCTAACAAACAAACATAAAAGTCATATCAAGGCCTCTGAGATGAGATTTTTAAGAAAAATCCAAGGGATTACTAGAGAGGATAAGATAAGAAACTCAGTAATAGTGGAAGAGTTGAAGGTAAAACCTATAGAAAAAATAATAGAAGAAAGGCAGATGAGCTGGCTGGGACACCTACATAGAATGAAGCATGATAAAATAACAAAGCAAGTATAAGAAGCAAGAACCTAAGGAAGGAACAAAGTGGGACGCCCACGAAAAAGATGGGAAGAACAAGTCAGATTAGTGGCAGAGAATCCAGGAAGTAAGAACAATGGCAAAGGATAGGAAGATACGGAAAAGAAAAATCAAGGACTCATAAGAACAAAGCGTAACAAGTAATACAATGAAATAAATGTAATATACCAATGTCAATGATATAGCAAGATGTAAATGTAAAACATACAGACCAACACCTAACGGCACAAATGGTCTTTTGATTAAATAAATAACTAAATAAACTTATTACTAGCGTTTGTGAATTTATCGAGTGATTGCTATGCGATTATCCCCTATGATGAGGCGAGTAGTGATAAATAAAATTTTTTTAAATATACCTTTGTTAATTGTATACTGATAATGTAATTTATAAAAATATTGTCCATATTTAGATATAGTTTCTTGGGTTGAGGATATTTTTCGAAATCTAAATGGTTGTTACCAAATGCGAGTTCACAAATGTTTAATTAAATCTGGCATAGGTAATATTTACTGCATAAAGTTAAATGATTGGGTTATATGAGCAGTTTTGTATCTATTACACTTTCGCAGGACATTACCAGTTTTATTACTGCAAATGTAACCCTGTATATTTTTACATATTTAGAATTTTAATAAACTCCTACATATGTTAATGTACTACTAATGTTTTTGATGTTTTCAAATCAATAATATATGAATAGTATTCTGTTGAAGTTTCGCACCATGCCTCAGCTTAGAGGATAATCGCATCGCAATCGGTTAGTAGATTTGCAACCGCTATAAATGAGTCATTACGCTAAAGACATGCAAACTTACGCCTATCTATCAACAATACTGCCCCTTGTAGATTGCCGATTCGATTCTGCCACCTCTTGTTTCTTCCTCACATTCTAAGCCTGCTCTGCGTTTCCTCAGAACCTGTATAATTATTCTCAGCTATTATAGAGCCGACAGAAGTTACGTATATTTAAGTAATTATTTATTTGTTGAGCGTACATTTAAGAAATATTCAATCTGAAATAAGTGGTACAGAATTACAAATAATATCAATAAATGGAATTTTATGCATGTATTACCTATATTACACAACATTTCATTAGTTTGTTTTAGCAAATAACGAAGAAATGACTGTGGTTCTGTTCTTTGTTAATACTCAGTATAATTACATGTATTCCAGCGAAAATGGTAGAATCTGATATCATCATCAACATCATCAACAGCCTATCCGTCCCACTGCTGGGCATCGGCCTCTACTCTGCCACGTATTTCCCCTCAGCGCTAAGGTAGAAACACACACAAAATTCGATATATGTGTTAAATAGACTTTTCGAGTTGATTAACATTATTGAAATTTCTAACAGATCTAGTAAATTTTATAAAGACATTACCATTACAATAATCCCACTCTAAAAAAATTATCATAATAGCTTAATTATTGTTTTTAATTCTTTTTTCTATTTTTTTAACAATTTGTGCAAATATTGTTTGTGATTTTTTTCTTCTAAATTGTATACTTTATATAGGTAACTAAAATAATTGCAGATAATTCCTAACAACTCTTTTATTATTTGACATTTTAAACGGCCTTGATACTTAACGGATTCGTTTCACATAATGTGCAGCTAATTTAATAAAAGCCGTGCTATTCAATAGATGTTCATAATTACATATAATTATATGTAATTGCAAGTGTATACTTGAATACCTGTTTAAATAGCAAATTAAATTTGCAACAAAACGAAGAAAGCCGCGGACTATCGTGATAGTGCAGAGGAATGACGTAGGAACAACCACGAAAACGTATAAATATCGGGCAGTATCAAAACACACAAAACTTTAATGCAGACCTGAAAAATAATAGACTCTTGGCTGACCTTGCTATTAATTATCTGACCTACGCACGCAAAATTAATGTACCAACATACGCACGATGCAGTGGAAAATGTTTTTTTGTGGGAAGGCTTTGCGAATTGCGAAATTTCTGTGAAAGGAAAATTATGTTCGTTGACATCAATTCCTCTCATTAAATTCAATTGAGGAGGTCAAATATATGACCTCTCATTATCATTAAATTATAATTTTGCAGCGAATGGTACTTTAAATATTTTTCAGAAAAAAATTAGCATTAATAACGTAATAATTCGTAGATGGAATCATGGAAATAGCAAAACTTTTGTCTGTATAGTTGATATTGCGGTCAAGGCTAATGATGTTATTTATACTATTATCGTGCTTGGACTTACAAATGAGTAGAGACCAGGGAATATTGATGACTAGTGTGAACTAGAAGACGAAATCCCAATTCTCGCTCTCGTAGGTGAAATTAATTAGAATTTATAGCTTCGCTCACTCGGAATTCAATTAAGATCTCTGAAATAGTTACCGAGATATCTAGAATCGTGTCATTCCACTCTCGTTTCTAAGTGTGGGAAAGACGAGCGCCGAAAGTAGATAATAGAGATTTTTGGAACATCTTCGAAATTAACTTGCAGATAAAATTATAGATTTAAAAACAGATGTTAAATGTGGGCCATCGCTAAGTCAGAATAATCAAAGAAAAAACTCGCCAACCAAAAAGTCCAAAAAATGCTTAAATATTTTATACAGAACAAGGCTAAATCTGTTGTCCTTCGGTGATCACCAAATAATAAAAACAGAAAACTCCATTTTTGATCATGTTTATGGGATTTCCGAACTGCTTGAAATATTACAGGTGTGTTCAATACTAAGATTGTACGAGGATGGTTCGATAACTACGTGGCCTAACAAAGAAAACGCAAGTTTTTTTCGACAAAAAACATTTTATTTTTCAATATAGTCTCCTGCTCGCTCAACACACTTATTCCAACGATATTCCAAATTAGCAATGCCTTCATTGTAGGTCGATTAATCCAAGTCCTCGAAATAGCTATTTACAGCAGCGATTACCTGGGAATTAGACGAAAATCTCTTACCGCCGAGTCATTTTCAGGTTTGGAAACAGATGATAATCGCTGGGAGCCAAATCTGGGGAACAGGGCGAATGTGGCACTAATTTAAATCCTAATTCATGAATTTTGGCCATTGCAATCGCAGACTTGTGGGCAGGTGTGTTATCTTGATGGAAAAGCACTTTGTTCTTTACCAAATGAGGCCGTTTCTCTTTGATTTTGTCGCTAAGTTGTTGCAACAAATTGGCATAATACTCGCCATTTATTGTTTTCCCCTTTTCTAAGTAGTCGATCAAGATAATTCCATGAGAATCCCAAAATACGGTTACCATAACCTTTCCTGCTAACAAAACCGTTTTTGCTTTCTTTGGTGGCGGAGAACCTTTGTGGGTCCATTGTTTGGACTGTTCTTTGGTTTCGGGAGTAATGGTGGACCCAGGTTTCATCGACGGTTATGAAACGGCGCAAAAAATCCTTCGGATTGTGGCGGAAACGTGCCAAAAGGTCGCGAGAAACACTCAAACGATTCAGCGGCACCCAACGCGTCGAGTATTTTTTCATTTCCAATTCTTCAGTTAAAATTCTGTGCACACTGTCATTTGAGATACCCACTATGTCTGCTATCTCGCGCACTTTTACTCGACGGTCATCCAATCCGATACGGTGGACTTTTTCAATCATATCCGGGGCAGTAGCAGTTTTTGGACGTCCACTACGGGGTTCATCATTTGTGCTCACACGATCACGCTTAAATTCGGCAACCCAGTTTTTAACCATTGAAAACGAAGGAGCGGTTTCCAATAGTGTTGCATCCAGCTCTGCTTTGATTTCGGTCGGTGTTAAGCCTTTCAAATTAAAGTACCTTGTCACTGCTCTCAACACAGTTTTTTCCATTGTTTACAAAATCACCCGAGACGTTCACTTTGGCGTACTATCAAAAACAGACTAGTTGACAAATCGCTCTGTACTGTCATATTTAATCTAATAAAGGATAGTTCTACAGAATGGTAAAGAAGATTCCTCCGAATTCGCGCCATCTCTGTATTAGGCCACATAGTTATCGAACAATCCTCGTATTAGCGAAGAGTCTACCTCGATAAATATACTTTTATAATTATAATTAGATTTATTGAACTTAAAATAACTTCACCAAGAGCCGAATGGACATACTTTCCTAAGAAATTAGTATAGCTAATGTATATTTTACGAGCAGTAGCTGCTCCGAAATTTATCAATTTTAAATGTGTAAGAATTGCTATTAAATTTAGCAGTTTGGACACATTTAAAATTGCTAAAGAATATACACGTGTACAAGGTCATGCAAGAAACGAAATAAAACAAGTTTGCGTTATACGATGGTAAATAAGGACGCATTCAGGAATGTGCTGAATTCAAAATTTATACTCGCGTAATTTTCAAAAAATAATCAAGATTTGAATTTTTATTATACTAATGTGCTATTAAACCCAGGGACGTAGTTATAAATAAATCGTAAGATAACAGCGTTAAATAAAAGACTCCGACCTCAGAATTTTAATTCCGCTTATCCTTTTCATTGACCGTGGAATAAAAACCAACTTAGCATTATTATATTAGTCCTACTTGTTTGTGGAAACAATTGTTGTTTCCTCAATGTTAAACAGTTACGCAATCGGAGATCGCTCATTTTTCTGTAATGGAAAGTGTGAAAAATGGTTAAATAGGTAAATTATAGTAAATGCTCTAACCTGGATGGGTTACCCACACAATTTCAAAACTAATAATGTCCAAAGCAAATATACCCGAGTAATAACGTTTAATTCAAATACCAATGTAGAAGGAAAATAGCTTCCAATGGCAAAAATGTTGAATATAATTACTAAAACTGCATCAAATGGAAATAATACTGAAATGAAATGTGAAATTCCAAATTGCCGAATAACGATGATGGTCGAATTGAAATAATATCGAATGGAAAGAAAAGCGTTGAATATAAATCTTTTAATTGGAAATAATATCGCATCGACAAACATCGTCTACAATATCATTGATGTAAATACATCAAATACAAATATGTCTGAAATAAGACTAAAGATCGAACAAAATATCGAAGAATGAGAGAATCAGCGTTAAAATAAAGAATGTTGTCACATATAAGAAAAAAATTGGTTAGTTTTAGAAATATCTAAATTATAAAAGAGTCAACATGTTATCCAAACTCCGTAATATCAAACTGAAAGTGTGTAATTAATTATGACTAACTATATCAGGTGTTAACAAGCCCATCCCTATTTTTTATTTATTATTCGAAACAAACGAAATGTAGCATACACCTAAATGCATACAAGAAACATAAACAGATATTCACTTTCACTTCTGGTTTCGCTGGATACACCTTAACTTTCTTATTCAAGACGGAACACCCTGGATGTTACAATTTATTTACATAGATATTATTCCGACTGTGGTAATATGTCAAGAGTTATTTCAAAAGTAATATGCAATGAACGTTTACTCCTACTGAGGTTTGAATTTAAACTTTCCGATTGCATGATCGAACTCCTTATCATTACCAATATCGGCGGTTCTTTTGAAAAGAACAACCACCAATAGATATTACTATGGGAAGGACGGCGTGAGTCTGTATTGTGCAAATTTTGGAATTGTATTCGGAAAGATCAATTTCAAATCCCCACTGAAGTTGACTTCTTTTACAACTTATTTAACCTCGTAACCTGGTTATGTTGTTACGGGCTAAACGAGCTTTTTCGTCGAACCGCAGCAGGAAAGATAGAAGTGCCTTCGTCTTAACTCAGAGGAGTAGGGGTGGTTCACGAGAAACGCTTAAGTGAAGGAAATCTAACGTAGTAGTATACACGGTAAACCGAACGCAGCCAGCGACGTTCGAATTTACATAATTAATTAATCTTTAGCCTTAACGAGTTGGTAAAACACTGAGCAACTGAAGGTTGCCTCACTTTGAATATTACAAGGGAATTTCTTCTATTTCTATTCTATTTCTTAGTTACCAACGAAGCACTGGTAAACAGGGGAAAAGAATCACTGTATAGTACATTGGCAAATTTTACCTTAGTTTTCTCTTCGGTACGGAGTAGCGATAAAGGGACAATGTGGGGTGTTCCTAGGTCCTTGTGAAGCAGGCAAGGCTGGATCACGATTGTACCAGCAAACGCCAAGACGTTCTTCGGTTAACAGGAAATTGCGAGAGATCTTGCAGTACGGCACAAAACCTTCGTTGAACGAGGTTTGAATATGGCATCAGCTTAATGAGTATTCACGGGGTTGATGGCTGTAATCCGACACAGGTCGACAGAACAATTTCACTAAATTGTCTTTGCTAAAGCGCTATACTCTGCTAATATTTAATCCAGCTCAATGTCGAGATGTAACTAAAGTTAATAAAAAAACTCTGGCTCAAAACCACGTGCGTTCACCCTCAGAAGCGTGGGCTAGCTTCTCATAGTACTTGTCGTCGGCGCTGAGGTCTTAACAAGCGACCCGGTCGAGAGGAGATCTTACGTCAACTGCCGAAAAAAACGAACGTAAGTATCCAGCAGCTGGAATATTTCACCAAACGACCAAATATGTTGCAAAAATTCTACAACAAATTAACACGTGGAACGTAGGATTTCCAGGGTCATTCTGCAGACAAAGGATTCTAAGAACTGTTTTCGATCGGCATATACAGACTAAATATGCTTGTCAGCGTTCCCTTAAGTTTCGAAAAAATGTCCTCCCATAAATTAACCTTCGGAAAAAATAAAATAGTAATCGGTTAAGGAGCAGCCAATAAAATAAGACTTTAATCCGTAAGACGCGGCAAAATCAAACGAACCTAACAATGTCACTCTTTTTCAAGTGCTTTGTCTCCTACGAGACGTAGCGATATTCTTTCCTATGCTTGTGTTGCGCGTTTTAAAGTACCACAGATATAGCAGGCCGTGGACTCCGAACCATGGGAAGTGTCTTACACTTCACTCCAGAGAAGATGTACTAGGCAGAACACCGCGCTGATTTGCCATTACCTTGCAAGGGAGAACGATCGTTAACAATCCGATGTTCTGGTAGTGGGAATCGAACCCCAGATCTGCGACGTAGAAGTCTAAGCGCTGACCTTTAGTACATGATCGCCTCCGTTATATCACTGTAGTTAGAATAAAGCTGTCTATTAAAATACATTTTAACAATCAAAATGTTCCAGTTAATATAATAGATATAGTTGGTACAGTTTTCGGCTAAACTGGAACTGAAAATGAATGTCTATTTATGTAACGTAATGTGTATTTAGTAGTACGTTATCTACCTCAAATCCTAAACAGTACTTAAAAAATTGGGGGCGATCGTGATTTCGTCGACGCACATATTTCTGGACCGGAATTTTAATAAGGCCACAGACATTTATTGAATATATAGTTTGAAGGGTTATGAACCACCTCATGTTCACATGATTGCTTCTATTATTGTGCTAGAACGAGAGTTTTAAGTGTACGCGGAAAATATTCAAGTGGGATTTGAAACCGTGCACTGATAATGCTTTGAGTACTTGAATTTTAATTTTCCTTGAATTTGAAATTATAACGTTGTACTCAAAAAGGTGCTACGCCTACGTAACTTCAGATAGATTAAACTTCACTGATTTTAGCTTTGGCTTACTTACACACTAGACATTCTTTTCTTATCTCAAAATCGTAATTACGTGTAAATCCATAAATCATGTAACAAATTTAAGCAATTCCTTCTACGTTTTCTTGTATTTTGTTATGATTTTAAAAAGTAATAAATGCACGCTTCTTAAATAAAATAAGATAGGAATGCAATGGTATTCCTCTGTGTAATACGTATCCACGTAAGTTCGCTGATTCTAAGCCCTACGGTCGTCATTATAAGCGATATTTTAGTTGGTTAAAACCATCACTATCTGAAATTTTGAAATTCCTGCTGTTTTTTATTCCACATTACTTATGACGCACAGATATTCAATGTTTATGCACTCGCTGTCGTTGTTGCACAATATTATTCCATCGTATAGTTTTGTGTTTGACATTATTACATTTGGCTATTATATGCGATCTATTTGAATTCCATTTTTCAGCTTCTCATCATTATTTTGTTACATTTTTATATTAAATGTTTTATTTGAAAAGACGGCGCCCCGTTTTACATTTCCATAGAAGTAAATTAGTGGCTTTTAATAATAACAATATTCCGGTATAAGTATAGGCCACTAGAGCCCTCATAGCATGGCCGCCTAGGTCCTCAGGCTTAAATCCTTCGAATATTCGGGTATTTGATGTATATAATCGATCTGCGTGAACTGTTATATGCAAGAATTGATAAGTTAGTATACTCGTAATGCATATATGCACAGTATAAGTATTTATTCTAGTGAATAATGAATTTTCTAAATAATTATCAGAAATTTCAGTTTTTTGCTGTCCCACTAATATTATTTATCACCGTTATCACGTTGTAATTTATTGATCGTCCTCTGATTTTCACATTAAATCATTTATTTTCTCATTATTATCATTATGTTTTAGCACTACGGTCTATATAGGACCTTGGCCTCTTCGGCAGTAGCCTTTCGTTCTTCTTATTACTGCCTTTCTCCTTAGTTTTCTAATGCCCAATGATTTTGTCGGTGTTATGTAATCCTTGTAATCCTCTTCCTTTCAGTTGACTCTAGAGAGCTTTCCTTGGTGTTATTACTTCTCCCATTCTTTCTACATGGTCTAGCCAATTTAATCCGTTTTCGTAGTATTTATCTTTCCCATATATTTAACCGTTTTTCGTCTTTTTGTGCGTACCCAAGTTTCACGCCCATATGTAACCACCATGGGAGCCTTATAGGTTCTGTATTTGTTTTTGTTTTTACCTTAAATCAATTTGTCATTTCTCCCTGGATTTTACTCTACTTTAAATTGGTCATTTTCTATAGAATATCAGAATCGCTTAAGATTTAAAATAATCTTTTGTAGTCTGTATAGAGTTGATGCATGTTTATGTTATGTTTATAGTATTTCTCTAGTGCTATTCTTATGGAAAATATGTGTTCTATTGTGGGTCGTCCTTTTCCAAAGCCGGCTTGGTACTCGCCCAGTAACCCTCCGGTACATTTTATCAGCCGCTTAGCTATTATTGTTAATTCCCCTAAAATTCTCACAGGACAGTGTATCACCTTTATCTTTATATGTTGGGCATATTGTGCTTTCTCCCCATTCTGTTCATATTACCTCCATAATCCAGATCTTCTCAGATAGTACATGTAATTCTCTGTCTCCTCTCGTATTTTTCTTTTGAAGAGGTTATTATCTCTGGTTGTGGTCCTTGCTATATACGTTAATTATTTTCTTCTTCTGAAACCCCATGATTAGTTGTGTTCATTCATAAAGTACTTCGTCCATTTATTGATTATTTTCGTGTTATTTACAATCAAGTTGCATTCTGCATGTATATAAAATGCTTGTTCGTAGTTGGTACTCTGTTCTTACTCCATTTACTTTTTTGTAATATTTTCTTATTTCTTTGTTTGTATATGTCATTTCTATTTTCTCCAGCTTTTCTTATTGTAAGTTTTTTTCTTTTTGCAAATTGCATGCGCTTCTCTTTCTTTTTGTTGGTAATGTAGAAGGGTCTTTTTCGCACCGGAACGGGCGTTGGGAATTTTTACAAAGTAAATATAATAAATAACTAAACACTCACCGATAGGGTCTCGAAATCGGTTATGTGTATTCATCAAGACCAAATTCTCGGGAACTCAGGATTTGGCAGCTTCAGACTTGTACGCGGTGCACTCATAAAGTAAACACACAAACAGTCACAACCCCATTTCAGCATAAACCAGCAAAGCATGGAACACACAAGCAATAATACATTATTACATTAGCACTGCAACTTCTACATTTCTACTTACAGGGGGTCGGGTGTCCCCCCGTATGATTCCGCGTAGCATCTAGTAGCTCACCATGACAGGACCGTCTCTAGTAGTTCTCGTTTAGGCTGGGGTGTCCTTGACAGGGTCGTCTTTGACTGATGTACCTAATCTGTAACGGGCACCGGGTAACCGAATGTTACCACCGGTCAGTGGGTTCAGTTCCCCATGTCATTGTGATCACCAACCGACCTTCGCCAGCCGCCGTACGTGCATCACAAGGAAAAGAGTGAGAGACAGGCTCTCCACGGGCCACTCTGCAATGTGCAATGCAGAGATCACTGGCTGGTCAACCAGGTAGAATCAAGCCTAGTGATTAGGCCCAATCACCGACTCTCCCAAGCATTAAGCAGCTTAAAACGGAAATTCTGCGCGGGTACACAACCCCCAGGAACCTAGGACAGCTCACTGGCTCCCCAAGCATAGGTACCACAGGCCTCAGTCATAAAAACACAATAATTACCTACAATTACTAACAGTACTAACTCAATAATACTACATAAGTAAAAGCATTATCTATAGCTTCAATCAACAACTACTCATCTCGCTCAATCCCACTACCTTACAGGTAGCCAATAAATAGGTAAACATCACTTCAGTGCATTTATCAACTAAGCAACACACATATACTGTTAATTCATTTATCGCCGAACGCGCGAACTTTGAACCCAACTGAGAAGCTAACCCTACGCTACGGCCGCTTCGGACCCACTGCCTTAATTTTCCTAAATCTTACCTAAAAACACCACTCTGCGACGAGTCTCGGATCTTGGAAAGACTCTGCGACGAGTCTCGGGTCTTGGAAAGGCGTAACCACAAACATAATTTATTACCCAAGGAGGCTCGTAACCAAAATATTTAGAAAACAGCTTTATTGACAACTATACGAGCATATAATAAATGTGAAAGAATTAGTCCGAAAATATTATTCCTACAGTAATCTTTAATACTCCTTGTTGTTTTCCTGTCTAATGTCTTCTTTCGAGGACTATTTCTTGCTTCTAGTGCTACTCTACACTCGTTGTCGTACACCATCTGTTTCCTTGTCCTCGTTTTCTCTTCTTCGGTGGAAGCGGATTTTATAGTATTTTTTGTATGTGTCCGTTGGTCTTCTATGGTTATAATTGCTGAAACGTCAATTTGGTTTCGATTTTCAATTTCTCTTAATATTGTGTTTCTGCACCGTGTTCTTATTTCTTGGTTTCTGAGTTTACTATCAGAAATTTATTAGTTTCGGCACGCTTGGTGTTTTTACTGTTGAATATTCGTTGTAGGTATATACATTTCCCCTAACCATAAAATAAGCAGCATCAGTCAGCTTCTCTGTGGTTTCGTATATCATACGAGTACATCTGGCGTGTCTAGTTCTTACCAGGACAGGATCTATTTGATTTCTAGTGATCATATCTGGGGAAGTCCAAGTTTCTTTATGTATCTCTTTATGTTGAAAATAGGTGCTAGATATTATTAAGGTCTTACTCTTAGCAAAGTCGAATTATTTTCTCATAGTTTCTGATTATTTGTCTTATAATATGAGAAAGTAAAAGTGTCCAATCAAAGTGTTTTGTCATCCTCAAATGATAGTAGGATCCTTTACTGATTTATATTGAGACAAATGTATAATACAAATATCCGCAAACGATTTGTAGTAATGAAAAATAAAATTTGCTTTTCTGTGCCTCACATGTAATTAATACTTATTTAATTTGTTATTTGTAATTAATAATATACTATTATGTATTCTGCAATTCCCGGTAGGTCTTCTAGTGCAGATAAACTACTAGCAGATATGATAAAACAATTAGCATTTGAATTGTTTTCATTTTATCAGGTAGCCATCCATATACAGAATGATTGAAATAATTTTAGCTAAAGCGTGGCTCTTTGAAATCAAAGACTTGCCTTTGGCTTATTTAAATTTATAGTATTTACGAAAGAAAACTGCCATTGAACTTGATAATACGAAATATTTCAAATTAGACGAAGTTATTTAGGACAGAAACTTTCATTTTCAGTAACCACTCTGTAAATCTCTAATTACTGAATCACACTGTATTGCATTCGGTTTTCGAAGCAAATATAACTTATTTAGGTAGCATACATACGCGTAGATACGGTGTTTCCTTCAAAATCGCTTCACGTAGGTCTTATATTTATAAGCCCGTTTTCTAATATTGAAAAATGGTTACTGAATTGAGAAATCTGTGTGAAAATGTGTTTTGCAAAATGAAATTGTTAAAAATCCCAGTAGGAGGGGTTCAAACATTTCGATGCGCCACTGACCTATTTAACGAGGTGCTTTTGATATCGTAACATTATTAGGACGCCTCTTCAAAAGGATATTGAATTCTGGAATGAATTTAACAGTCTTCCGTTCCATTATATGAAACGTTTAACACTAAAGTATGGCCGCTTCGTTAACGGGTCAGATTTCACAAATTAAATGAACTCAGAGCTGGTCTTCCCAGATTACTCATCAAATTTATTCGTTTTTATCTCTGATTACCGTTACGCTCCTTGTTGGGATTGTGTTAAAAATAATACAAAACGATGATTAAAATAAAACTTGTTTTGCTAAAAATAGCCCAGTACTGCGCGTAATTAATTCTCGGTTGTATTAACTGATAAGAGAGTTAGGCATTGTTGAATTATTTATGTGTAATTGCAAAAACTTATTAAGTCAAGTGAGTCATAAGCAAGCAAAAAACGTTTCATGGCGGATTTGTTTTATCTATATCTGCCACTCTCGTTTTCTATTGTTATTAAAATCAGCAGAAAAAATTAAATACGTATTCTTGCTTTTTCGTCAAATATTATAATGTTATCTTTAAATTTAATGAAATAACGCTCACAGAACTATGTTAATAATAAATATAATATAACAACTAGAGCTGAATTCAAAAATGACCAGCACAAGTTAATTCGGGGAACTCTGAAGACCATGTTGCTAACATTTTTAAGAATAATTGCAAGAAAACTTTGTATGGAGCACGCTTTCCTATACAGGATGTAAAAAATAATGTAAATTCTAGGGCTGTAAGTACTTGTCATAGTAAAAAAAAGTTCCTATAAACACAGTATTGAAAATGCGTTTTAAGGCCCTTTCCAGGGTAAATAAAAATGTGGTTTTCGTTTCACCATAGCTACTATGAAAATGTAATTTTAATTAACTTTGCGCGCGTATGTTAAATCTTACGTAGAATTAGATGGCCCTAGAATCAAATTGCTATGTGACTCAGAAGAGGTAATTTTGGCGGAGATATGGAGTGGTTTTCATTATAACTTTTTTATTTTCAATGGTTTTTAAGAGTTAGTTCAATATTCGAAAAGATTGGACAATTTTAAGGCAGAAAAGGTACTCTTGTTTAAAATCAATACAGTTAGCCGTCGTACTAATATTTGAACTGAAATGTTTTAGTGCACTCGCCAAGGAAAAAATAGTTTTTCCATTTTTATTTAATACACACGGCGATAATAGGGCATTTCTGTTAAAATTTAGTACAAACACGTAAATTTCTAAGCGCAATGTAAGAGTGGTAGAATAAAATCATTCACGACTCTTAACGATAACTTTCATAATGGGGGAGGTGATTTAAAAAATCCCCAAATCTTTTAGCCAACTTTTTCAGTACCGATGACACTGAATGAAAGAAAAACGGGCTAATAAATTTCCATAACATCCATCAGTGGACAGTGGGCGATGAAAATCCTCACGCTGTAATACAAATCAGTTTGCGTTTCTAGTAATGTGTGGGCTGGAGTTTTTGGGCGACAGAGTTATTGGACATTTCTTCTTGCCAAATCGGTAAATATTTTTTTATAGTATTCGATTTCTTTCAAATTTTTGTACAGATGTAAATTGTAGGTTAAATTAAATATACTGAATGATTTGCTTGAACTGTCGGAAGATCAATCAACAACAATCGACAATCATGTATTTTACTTTTCCAGAGATGTTAGGCAACGTTTAAATAATGTTTATGAGTGACGTTTGGTGGCACAAGGAGGCCCTAATGGTTAGCATCCAAGGTCGCCAGATCTCAATCTCGTACACTTACTTGTGGGGTGTCATCCGAAAATCATGGTTTATTCGGAGCCAATTAATAACGAACACCGACTTCCAGAACGAATTGTAGTGTGGCGGCCCGCACCTGCAAGGTGCTAGAAAACAGTACAGACTATTGAACATTGTGGATACCTAAGTTTAGTTGTGTTTATAATTATAGCATTAAGAAATATCTATACATGTAAGTTAGCATTAAATATATTTCCTGAAAAGATATTGAGTTAAAATGTGTAAGAAGTGCACGGTTCATTTAATTTAGGAAATTGACCGTGCGGCCACACGTGTTTGAATTTTAGGCAGGGGCTCAGTCAGTAATTTATGTTCCCATAGTTAAAATATTCCGTTTCAGCGCATGTTTTTTTTCAGATATGTATTGCAGGTACAGACTCCGAATTGTTGATCTCGAGTAATTAAACATGAACAGCTGTCAAGTCAGGGACAAGTGGGAGATTAGACTTTAAATTTGTGTTGATTGAAACTCGCTCATATGTGACAACCCACGCAGGGACGTGATAATTAAATACAAAATTATGGAGATTATTTATTGTTTTTGTCGGGTTGATTT
>JABXWE010103704.1:0-27316 GCA_014611495.1 Limonius californicus | reverse complement strand
AATATGTAGTACGTATTGAAAAGCAAAATTATAAAATTTAAGAATGAATTGGTAGCAGAAATAAGATATTGTATCTTTCATCGAGCTGGTTCTATAATTTTTTAGTAATATAAATACTTTTTTAAGTGTCCAGATATTACGTTTAAAGGATACTATGAGTAAGTCCTCAAGGCCATGTTATAACCGAGTCGAACTGTATGTTTATTGTGCAAGCTAATATAGAAGTGATTCTCAATCTGTGAGGGTCAAAATGTTTAGATCAGAACTCATTTCCTTTGCAATAAGAGCTTCTCTGTGAATTAAGCAATATGAGGGGATTTTTTCCCCACGAGGGCTTGTAAACTTTTAAACCTTTCAGATACAACGCGAGCGCCACAAGTACACAATTTTTTCACATTTCAGTTTGGCAACAAAAACTTCTCGAGGTTTGTGCTTATGAACCGTCTTGCGATTTCATATTTCAAATGTTTTTGAAACACTGAACGCATGTTTAACGGATTGCAGTAATCCGAAGGTAGAATATTTTTTCCCACTTGCAAATAAATAATCATAAGCGAGCTAAAGTAACAAAGAAGAGTATTTTTTTTTTAATAATGATAAAGCTGGTTCAGCAAGTCCTTGCTATGCATAGCTGTGTTAATTAATTGGACATTTTATATGCACTAAGGGCGTTCTGAAGCCCATCACGATTCACTTGCACTACTAATATTTAATCCGAGTCAGACAGTAAGACGTCTTGTGGCAGTTGGCGCTTTAAGCGTTGGTGCATATTTCTTCTTCCTATGGGGTAATGTGCTGTTGCAGGACACCACTGTAGTTTTTCATGATAGCACTTATATTGTTTAGTGATAAATTCTTTAATAGTAGGTATATTTAATTCACGGTGGATTTGGGAATTCCTGATAAACCAAGGGGCATTCAGAATTATTCTCAGCACTTTATTTTGAAAGGTCTGTATTTTGTTTAAATGTGTTTCACTGGCGTTGCTCCACACTGGAGAACCGTATGTTAAAATAGGGCGAATTATAGATGTGTAGATGAGAGTCCCGCAATCCGTTTTCAATGATGACTTCTTATTCAGAATTGGATATAGTTTGATCAGTCTTGTGTGGGCCTCGTTCAGTTTTTTGTTGATGTGATACCCCCAAGATATGTAACGTGCGATTTCGACGCACAGTGTATATTGCTGAGTTGTTTCAAATTTTGGTTCCGCGCATGTTAAGTTTCAATGTCAAGGGGAATTAGATTTCCTCGAGCGCAGAATTAGTCTGTTACCTGACAAGTGTGTACTAGATTTTTCACCGCGGTCCGTGTCGACCAAGGATTTATTCCTAATTTTGTTGAAAAGGTCTAGTTGAGGGAAATCTCTGGTGTTAGTGAGATCTTCCCTAGGTTTTATCCAATTTATTACACCTTGAAGAGGTCTTCTAGTGCCGATTTACATCTTTGGTGAGCTAAGGAAGTTTGATTCTAATTTGGTTACTTTATTGGTTTTTGTAATATTAGGCAAGCTTAGAGTGGCTAAGAAATCTCGAGTTGATGAAAAGTTCGTAAATACCAGAAAAATTTAGAGCTGCTGGAAAGGACAGTTTTATAAATACATCGAAGAATTTCCAGAAGAATTCGGATCGATCGTACGCCAAAGAACATACTTTGCAAGGCACACATATAGACGCACCAACTCCTGTGACCGCCAAGGTGTTAAGTCAGATGGTCATTGCTGTACAGCGAGAATATCAACTAAAAGGTCGGTCTAGAATATTCTTGTAAATTTTAAACATTGAGGCGATAAATACATACTCAAGGACTTCGAAGATCATCCGGTGGAATTCCATTTACAACTATTTAATTGTACGGACTTAAATTGTTCATATATGTATATATACAGCTCTACAATCATTTAATACTATAAACCTAATAACTTATACAGTTATAAAATTTTGTAAACGGTCCGCATATTCCGAATTTCTGATTTAATTATTATTGGTTTTTATATATATTCAAAAGGGAGGATATTGCGTGAAAAATTTTTCTTTTAGTGCGCTTAAACCTCAAGCGTAGGTGCTTATTCTAATTTACCTTATCGAGATCTCGTTAACCGTGAATTAGGCGGGTTGCGTATTAATTAACCATTTTTACGAAGCTATTTTGTGCTTCTTATTAATTTTAGCCCTTGTTGACGCATTATCGTTTTCTCAGGATTCAGATTGTCCATTTCAAGTATTATTAAATCAGACAGGGACGCTTGTGGTCTGTTCTTTAGTTAAACGATATTTATATTTAATATTTGGGCTAATTGGGGGTCTAATGTTTAATGTTTGCTTTATAAAGTTGATCCAAACTGGATAATTATTTGTATATTGTTTACACAACTTGATTATACTAGAGAATTGTGTCAAGCTTTTGTGTTTTATTGTGTCTTGTAATTTTATTTGAAAGACGTTAGTATTATCAGTAAGGTAAGTACATTTTCTCCGGGGGATTCCTGTTTATCTGCGTCATCTTCGAGACAAAGGGTTAATTTTAAACAGGTGGCGCCTAGGCTTACTCCGAACCACCCTTCTGCGACGGTAGCTGGTCGAACCCTTGTCTGATACCTGGATCTTACTTAGATACTGATACTTCGTTTTTTTTTGGGTACAACAAAAATATTGTTGCCGCCGTTTTTTTTATCTAGGCGTCACAAAATGTTGATTTTCTTTTGATCGACGGCCAAAGAAGAAGAAAGAGAGAGTTTTTTGGAACAATGAAAAAATGGGGACGAACTGGTTGATTTAAGTACGAAAACGATACACTATGCTACAGAGTTTTATTGGAATGGCAAATCCTCACGGGAACGTTAAAGTGTGCAGGAGAGTTAACTTGAATCCGTATAAAACGATAAGAGAAATCTAACGGTTCTTTCAGCTAAGTTATTGAGTATTGTTGGTATTTTATCAGACGTTAACGTTGAGTTTAATTTGGAGAAATCAATACGAAAACTGAATTGCAATACCAATTTTAACCCCACCCTATTTTTGTTGAGCAGAAAACGACCGTCCTCTCTCGAGCAACTAGGCCACACTCTCTGTTTATTCAAGAATTTATAGGAAGTTTCTTCAAAATGCGTTAGTCTTTCTCGATAATTACATGCAGCGCTAGCTAATGTAAACACACATACCAGCGATAATTTTCGGGATAATCGAAAGGTGGCGTAAGATGCGCTATTTACGAATTATAGTTATGGAATGAATCCAACTTCAACCGCGCAAAAACCAGATGAGCTTGAGCAATATGGGGATATATTATTATACCTGTTTTAAAGTCTTTTGTAATTGGTAACATACGGTGTTTGAATAAAAACATCTTAAACCACTTAAATGGCGACAGTTTTAGGTATATTTAGTCCTAGTGCTTTATTATAACCTATATTGTGCGATAGCGTCATACAATTACAATTAATGGTTTACTAAATGTGGAAATAATGTAATACAAATAAAACTGATATTTTTTCTCGCATTTCTTCCTTTATAAGCGTTACAACTACGTTTTTTCGAATAATCTTATAGTACAGTGCTCAATTGGACTAACTCCGGTAATTAAGGAGCCGATTCGGCAATTTGCAACCATTTACAAATATGTTTAATAATCATAAACATTTATAATGCAATATGGAGGTGCTCCATCCTGCTGAAACCAATCATTTTGTTTTTGGGTTTACTTTGATTAGGAATAAGAATATACTATTAGTTTCAAATGTTAGAGGGCTGAGTAGAACTTGAGACTTTGAGACTCCGTCAAAGTTAAAAAAAGTTGATATACTAAAGATGGTGGTCGGTCAAGCTTCATGTGCAAGCAGTATTTCTCGAGGATGCTTGTTTTCCGTGCTACGAAGAAAAATTATGTTCCATTGTTGTAGAAGATGGTATTAACATCTTTACGGTTTTCAGTCTATAGGTTACCCTGTATATTGACCATAAAACTGGCAATAGGTCGTACTAAATCGCTAGACTATGGTGTAGTTTCTGCACTGACTCTTAGTTTGTTACGACAAAATAAAACTATTATTACTTGTTAGTTGTTGCTATGGTTTAATTTTGAAATATTGAACTTAACTGCTTAAATAGTATTATCGCAAATCGAACAGGATTAGAATTTTCATCCTAAAATGCTGATTTAAGAAATGCTCGGGCAGTTCACAATTAACAACTTTATTAAAAATTACAGAAAATAGGCAATTCGGAAATGAATGCCTTTAATTTGTATCTACACCATGTCTTTGCAGCTCTTCTTCTTTAAAATAACTTTCCAAACTCTTCATTTATCGATGTTTTGTTGATGGAGGATTCGAATGGAAGGCAAGTCGCCTCCATACTCTTCAGGGAGACATTTTTTGGGTATACCTTTTTCATATAACATCTGCATATCCATACCGGGTGGATAGAAATTAATCTAAAATGGTAAATTGGTCTAGTCTATATAGTCTAGGGTTTCCAAACTAAATAATTTTTTTACCATATCAATAACATCCTGTTTCAAAAAAGGAGTTATTAGCAACATAAGTTTACCTACAAAGTAGGTTGTATTGATGATATGGATCTTCTTTAACCTTAAAGGTAAACCTTGTTGAACATACTCTAAGTAAGCTTTCATCAAACCAAGTCGAAGTTTTGTCAAGAGCATAATGCCGGTCTGTAAAGCGGACTTTTATATACATTTCAGTAAAGAAAATCTTTGCAGCTTACGCCTTTCATGTCGATTATTACTACTAAACCTGTTGGGGGATGGTCGTATACTGCGGCTTCTAAGGTCATGGTAAGCAGTTTACAAACGGGACCTAACTCAAAGTTCCGGAAATACGTATCAAAGAACTTAACTAAAATTACGCAGTATCCGTCATCGGTTCTTTCAGGAAAACAAGAAATTTCGCTGCAATAAAATTGAATATCAAAAGCTGAATTAGGTTTAGAAAGAATACTTACACTGTGTTTAATTGTTTCTGAACATCCTCCCTGTTTGTGGTCCTATCGTCGAACATTTCCGGGCATTTATGTTTTACACGAAAATATGCCTGAATGGTCCCTCTAGTAGGAGTTTGTTTGTTCAAACAGGACAGAAGGAATAGAACGATCTGTTCGTCTGTTAATTTAGGAAACATTTCAGTTTTCAGCCAAGTTTTCAGAAGGTTGATATCGTTCCATGTTGTGCGACCTTCATCAACTATTTGCTGGGCAGTGAATCCAAATCGCATTGTTGACATTGTGTGTGAATAAAGAGCTAAAAGTAAAACACTAACTAGGAAAATAAAATAAATAAATAATGTCACAGTGAGATGCGGTCCGATCCCAGCTGAGGCGATCGTATTTCACTTAGTTAAGTTTAGGGTGCATATTGCATGAATGGATTGTATGTAAGGGACGCCCGCACCACCCAGAAGTATGCGAAAGCGGTCCCGGGGGGGGGGAGTAGGAGTAAATGAAAAAAGGTGACATTAAGCAATTTAGCAATTTATAATAGCTTGGCGTTTTAATAAATGTAATACTAACAATTGAAATAACGAAAATGGAGAAACTACAAATACGGCTCACAGAAAGTTTTACAATAAATTGAAATTATGGAAATGATCGCACTGGATGTTAAAACATTATACAGTTGACTTGACAGATTCTACTTAAGGAAAATTGGTTGCGTAAACTTGTAGATTTCGAAAATATGCCCTTATACAAATTAGCCTATGAAAATTCAGCTATTAAGAAATGAGGACTTTGAAAATTGGTACCCGAAAACGGTGCATTGCCTGCAAGTTCACCATTGCGAAATATAACTTCCGGAATCTTGGGTGCAAAAATGTAGTAAGAAATTGATTGTTTGAAAATGTGGTAAACGCCAAAGGTGCATTTCCTGGAAATATGTCATCGAAGACTTCCGGAAACTGGGTGAAGATATAGAGGTTTCAGATGTATGCCCTTAGGCAACTTAGCCTATGGAAATGTATCCATCAAAAACATAAGTCAAAAAAAAATTGGGACATTCAAGTTGTCTGGAATTTCGCTATCGAAAAATGCATTTTCCAGAATCTTGGGTGCATAAAATGTAGGAAACTTAGCCTATAGAAATTTGGTCATTAATGAATTAAGTTCTCGTAAATTTTGGACCCACAAAGGGTGCATTTCCTAGAAGTTTCTTATTGAGAAATGTAACTTCCGGAAACTTGAGAGTGCCTACATGTAGGTTTCAGAAGTTGGCCTCTAGGCTACTTAGCCTATGGAGATTTGTTCATCATACAATTAATTAAAACCTCAAAAGATATTCATTGCATGGAAGTGTGTCAACGAGAAATTTATCTTTATAGGAAACTTGGTTGCATAGACATGTAGGTCTCAGAAGTTTCTCTCTAGGCAACTTAGCTTATGGAAATTTGGACGTTAAGAAATTAAGTCCTAAAAAATTTAGGATCCGCAAGAGGTACCTGGAAGTTCATCATCGCGTTATGTAACTTCCGGAAACTTGACTGCATAAAGAGTTGGCTCCTAAGCAACTTATCTTATGGAAACTTGGTCATCAGAAAATTAAGTTCTGGAAAATTTGGGATTCGCAAGGGTTGCATTGCCTGGAAGTTTGTCAATGGGAAATGTTACTTCTGGACGACTTGTGTACATAAACATGTAGGTACCAGAAGTTTGCGCTTAGGGAACACAGTCTGCTGAGATCAGATCATCAAGAAATTAAGTCCTTGAAAACTTGGTACCCACAAAAGGTGCATTGCCTGAAAGTTTGTCATCGAGCATTTCCAGAAACTTGTGTGCAGAAAGTTTAGATTTCATACGTTTTCCCCTAGGCAAACCATTCTATCGAAATTTGTCCTCAAAAATTTGTAACCCGCAAGACGTGCATTGCCTGGCAGTTTGTCATCGAGAAATGTAACTTCCGGAAACTTGGTTGCATAATCATGTAGGTCTCAAAAGTTTGTTTCTAGACAACAGAGTCTATGGAAATTTGGCTATCAAAAAATTACGTACTCGAAAATTTGTGATCCACAAGACGTGCCTGGAAGTTTATCATCGAGAAATATAACTTCCGGCAAGTTTGTTGCATAAAAATGTATGTCTCAGACGTTTGCTCCTAGGCAACAATGCCTATGGAAATTTGGCCATTAACAACATTATGTTCTCGAACATTTGTGACCCGCAAAGACGTTCATTGCCTGGATGTTTGTCATTGAGAAATGTAACGTCCGGCAACTTTGTTGCACAAACGTGAAAGGACTTAGAAGTTTACCCCTAGGCAACGGAGCCTATCGAAATTTTTCCACCAAAAAATTACGTCCTATAAAATTTGTGACCGGCTAGACGTGCATTGCCTGGGAGTAGGCCACCCAGAACTGTAACTTCCGGCAGGTTGGTTGCATAATAACGTAGGTCTCAGAATTTTGACCCTAGGCAACAAATCCTATGGCCATTTGGCCATGAAAAAGTTACGTCCTCAAAAATATATGACCCTCAAGACGTGCATTACCTAAAAGTTTGTCATCGAGAAATATAACTTCCGGAAACTTGGTTGTATAATATTCATGTAGGTCTCAGAAGTTTGCCTCTCGGCAACAAAATCTACCAAGAAATTAAGTCGTTAAAAACGTAGTATCCGCAAGAGGTGCATCGTCTGGAAGCCTAAAAGTTGTTTCTTAATATTAGTTTGCTTAAAAACTACGCTTTCCAAGATTTAGAAATCTTTCGAAATTTTTTTTCAAGAAATTTCATTTCTAAAATTTAGCATTTGGAAATTTGGCCATCAAGAAACTATAAGCCTTCAAAAATTTGAGAGCCGCAATGAAGGATCACCGGGAAGTTTGTCACCAAAAATGTGTACATAGAAATTTGGTTATCATAAAGTTTAGGCTGCGAAGATTAAATCAGCGTAATATACAGGGTGATTACTTTATCGTGTAACAGGTAGGTAGGCAACACACAGTACTACTGTTTGTATGCCATATGTATCGTGGTAAACTTTAGACTGTTTAAATAATTAAAAATCGTAGAGTTACGTTGGATGTACTAAGAAACTACAACGAAACTATTTACTAGTAAATAAGATGCAGTTTTGCAATAAATACATTTACTGTATTTGTTATAATTTAAACAAAACAAGAGCAGAGAAACCCAAGATAGCATAAAAATATGTTGACATAAAAATAAAATCAACAAGAAAAAGAAATTAAATAAAAACAGTAAGAAAAACACTAATTATTGACGTAATACATGTTCAAACTGCCGTCCACCATGCTGTTCATATGAGTCAATCCGCTGTTTGAAGGGAATTTCTCAAACGAGTTAGCGTGTATGGGGTGAGTGACCTACATAATTCAATAATTATTTCACGTAGATCTTTCTGAGTTTTTACGGGAGTTTCGTAGACATCACTTTTTACTTTACATCACAAAAAGAAATCTACTGGAGGCCAAGGATTAATAGCACCACTTGCAATTAATCTGTTATGGAAAGTGTCATCGTGGTAGTTTCTTACAATTCTATGGAAGAGGCAAGTGCTCGGTCATTTTTAAACCACATACTCTGTCTAATATAAAGAGGAATGGCTTCTAATAGTCGAGGACAATCAGTTACTAAAAACTGTAACTACATTTCTCTATTTAAACTGCCCTCAAAGAAGTGGTGACCAACGATAAAGTTGTCAACCATACCACACCACATATTTACAGTAAAAATTCTGTGAAAGTGTTCTTGCCGAATCCAATGTGTTATCTTATGAATTTTTTTTTTGTTAGCCCGCAAGATCCCATTGTTGGGCAAGGACCTCCCCCATAAGGGGGGTTGCTGATCTACTCTCCCATAGTGATCAATCCTCGTGGGAGAGAGGCGCCGCGTTAACGCAACCTTCGGGTCACCCATTCAAGTACTGACCGGAGACCGCGCTGCCTTAACTCTCCTGATCGTATGTGAACGGGCGACGAATGTGCGCAACCCGGGACCCTTATCTTGTGAATAGAAATGGAAATTGTGTATATTTACACACCAATTGTTACTAAATGTTGCTTAGTCAAAAAATAGAATATTTCTTGAAAACAGTGTCAATTTGCAAAAATTGACAGTAAGGTGTTGCACTAATGCGACGTGTTAAGGATGAAACCGGTTGGCTTTTAAAATGTTAAATACTGAACTTTGGCTGAAGCCTACAGTTCTTGCAACGGCTCGTTAGCTTGTATGGGGATTACCCGTTACTTGTTGGATGACTGCTGCTTTAGTTTCTACGGTTGTGACATGTTGTCTCATCTTTGCCTTGAAAAACTGTCCGTTTTTCCCCAAATTTCTTTCCAAAGCCATTTTATGATGGAAGGAGTCTATCGGGGTATCTTTTTACGTATCGTTTTACTGCTAAGTCCGCCGCACCTCTGCATTCTCCCAAAATCAACATTATAACCGTTTTCTCGCTATTAGAATACAGTAAAACTGATTGTTATTACAAGGATGTATACAATTTAACAACTTTATACAGAAGTTTGTTAAGTTCTAACAAAACAGTAGTTGACATGTGCCTGTACAAAGGACTCTTAATGTAAACAAATATTTTTTATAACTAAAAAGACTACTTAACTATAACTTTCATGCACATATGAGAGGTGTAGCCTACTTACTTGTTACAAAATAAAATTTCACACTGTATATTGCCTGCTGCTTTGTCACATTAGAAATTAAACTTGGGGCGACGAAACAGGCAGCTCCTGGAAATTGGTTTTCAAAACAACTTAGTACACGAAATTTTTCTACCAAGAAGTTTAACTCCCTAAAATTTGTTTATTACAACATGTATTTCAGGATTTTTGTAACCTAAAAAAAATAATTTCCGGAAGTCGTACACCAGAACATGCAGGTTTCGAAAATATTCTCCCTAGAAAATTTAGCCTCAGGCAATTTGCGTACCAAGAAATTAAACACAGGAAATTGTGTCAGCGTAGTATGGATTGCCTGGTAATTTGTTATTTGAAAAGTAGAACTTCTGTTTATGGGATTTTTCTAATTACTTTGAAAAATTAACTTTATAAAACAACCACTTGCACAAGAGTGCAATAACGTTAACATTAAAATGAACGCACATAATCTAGTTTCTTTCATTACATATTTACATTTATGTAGCTTTAAACCATAATAACTCGTAAGCAGTGAAAGTAAAATACCAAGTTATACGTACTTGTTTGGCGGCTTCCAAAAACTGGATTTATCTTATTAAGTATTTAATTAATCATCACCTTCATGTAATTTACGTATACGCTTTCGTTAAAGATTTCCACTATTTTATAGTTCTTTTCACTCTTCAATACAATGTTTTTAGCTAAAAACTGAGGTTCAATATGGAAACACAACTAAATAATTTTTATTACTTTTTTAATTCATACAAGTTGCTAACCTTGATGCTACCTTGCTTATGGGGTATACCTGTATAATTTAAGCTACCTGCTATAAGAAGTTATTTCGACGCGATCAACATTTTATATCTTTTTGCAAAAAAAATAGTCAAGTATAATAAACAGGTATCTCGGATTCATAATACCGTCAATAAGTATTTAGATATCACAGTTCCTAGTGATATGGATTTTTGGTTGCCTATTTTTCGAATGGTAGGATTTATCAATTGAAGTCTACTAGTCGATGTACGTAAGTAATAACAATTTGTTTATAAAAGACCGTGGAACAAGGATGTTATAATACACTTCGTTTCATATGAAATGTACCAGCCATTAAAAATAAAGCTACGGGTTTGAAACTTTGCTAAAATAATGTTTCATTATTGCGTATGAAATGATCTGGTTTTCATAAAAAAGATTAACAATTATAAGCAAAGAATAACAATAACGCAAACAAAATTAATAATGTGTAACATCGCCATGAACAGCAATGCAAGCATTTACTCATCGTGGCATGCTTTCTAGGAAGTGGTCTATGTTCTCCTGTGGTATCTCATCTCGTTCCATATAACCTCATATTGGTGTCTCAGCTCGTCTAAGTTGTTAGCAGCTGTTGGCAATAATCTTAGTCGCCGGCCCATCATGTCCCAAAGATGTTCGATCGGCTATAAGTCCGGTGATCGTGCAGACCAGGGCAACATTTGTAATTGTGCTTGTTGGAGGAACGTTCTGGTAATGTTTGCAATATGTGGATGTGCGATATCCTGTTGGAAAATACCGTTTGGCAACGTCTGCATGAATAGTATTAACACCGGTTCCAGGATATTATGCATATACCTATAGCGATGAGCATTGAAAGTGCCTGGAACGAACACAAGAGGTGATCTTCTACCGAAACAAATCGCACCCCAAACCATAACTACAGGTGTTAAAGCGGTATGGCGTCTTTCAACAAAACTCTAGATTTCGTCTTTCTCCTCGATATCGACGTACCTTCCTACGACCGTCATTTGCTCACAAACAAAATCTTGATTCGTCACTGAAGACAATGTCGTTCCAGTGCTGATTCCAATGCTGGCGCTCTTAACACCAAGTAAGCCTAACAGCCTTGTGATGTGCAGTTAAAAGGAGCCGTTGGAATGGACAGTACAGTCGCAGTCCAAAAGAAGAGATTCTTCTGTAAATTGTTGCCATTGACACGCGGCGGTGAAGAGCTTTGAAAGCGGTCTCGTGTAGCAATTCTCCGAAGAAGTCGATCCTCACGAACATTGCTGCTACGTGTAGGTCTACCAGCTGGACGATGTCGCCGAATGCCTTCTTCTGACCAAGCAGACCATATTCGTGCAACTGTAATGTGGTTCCGATTTACCCTTCTACCAACTTCAAGAAAAGAAAGTCCAGCTTCTGTCATGCCGATAATTCGACCTCTATCAAAATCGGAAATTTGGTTAAAATTTCTACGTTGTCTTACTGGAGGCATTTTAAAACATTAATTCTGTCACAAAATGTAACAAAATCTCGAAACAACTAGTTAATGTTTACTAGATATTGTTTTGTTTCTAAGCAACAAGTTGATCTAGTCTACAGCAACAGACCTTGTTGTTTGAAAGAGGGCTCGTGTAGCCATTCTTCGAAGAAGTCGATCCTCACGAACATTGCTGCTACGTGGAGGTCTACCAGCTGGACGATGTCGCTGAATGCCTTCTTCTGACCGAGCAGACCATATTCGTGCAACTGTAGTGTGGTTCCGATTTACCCTTGTACCAATTTCACGAAAAGAAAGTCCAGCTTCTGTCATGCCGATAATTCGACATCTATCAAAATCGGAAATTTGGTTAAAATTTTTACGTTGTTTTACTGGAGGCATTTTAAAACATTAATTCTGTTGCAAAATATAACACAATCTCGAAACAACTAATTAATGTTTAATAGTTATTGTTTTACTTCTAAGCAAAAAGTTGATGAGAGACAGTAGACAAACACCACAACCACTTGATTTTTTTAATGGAAATAGTAATCATTTCATATCCAATAATAAAACATTATTTTAGGAAATTTTTAATCATGTAGCTTTATTTTTAATGGGTGGTGCATTTCATATGAAACTAAGCATAGATTTTCATACAAATCGAATGATTTGTTACAGAAGTTACTAAACCACACAACACTTATATAGTTATATTGCTTTCTTTCTAGCTCCTTAGTTGGTATAGGCTATTAGAGTGAGTGCAAGTCTTGCAGATTGCCGCTCTAAAGTTTATGAAATGCATTGTGGTGACTTGTGAAACCAAAAGAGATAGCACATACAGTGTTCAGTGTTGCCAAATAGGTTATTTCTAATGCTACTTTTCAGATGAAGAAAAAGTTTTTATGTAATAGTTCTTGTCTTCTCGGAATTTCAAAGAATGTTCTTGTTTCCGTTTAAAATAACGTTGGAATGACACATTAATATGCAATATGTGCGAAGGTTTTACTGATGAGCAAGTTATAAAAATGTGGGAAAAAGCTTTAAAATCAGTGCGGTGAAAATGAATGGAAAAATTGTGTACAACATACAGAAGATCTTATAAAATCTTGGTGGCATTTTGAAATTTTAGTTGAGGAGGTGGAACCTTTAATAATTAATTTGGGTGATGATTCATCGGACGGTGAAGACGAGGAATATGAAGACGACAGCGATTAAAATTTTTTATTAAAATCAAGTAGTCCATGTTAATTAAATGCAATAACGTTTGTCTATTTCAGTCATTTTTAATTGTATGCAAAATGTGAAACTAACTGCAATTTAATGTTTTAGTCGATGTTATTTCGTAATGATAAAAAAAATATATTTAGTTTGTACGCGAGGCACTCCGGTTTGTAATTAACCTATTTTAAACTTTGTACCTGATTCACCTTTGTGTTCAAATTATTTCAAATACATAATTAACACTGCATTTTTAGTTATTAGTATTACATATAATTATTTTAATATTTGAATAACTCTTATTTAAATTCGAATATTTAAAAATAAAATTGAATTTCTCTTGCAAATTAGATGCAATAATAATCTTCAAGCTGTTTTGTCTTTGATTTATATTAAGATTATTGAGATTAAACATTCAAATATTGGTAAATAAACGTTGATTTGTAGTTAACTGCAAAGAGGTTTAATTATTGTACTTTAGTAGCTGCATTTACTTCGGCACTTGTTTTTGGTCTCTGGTTTCTTGAGTACGTGGCCGCTCATCTTAGTTCAACCTCTTTCCTTCTGAAAGGAATGAAGAAGGTACTTTACCAGTACCTAAGAAGTGAAGTACTTCAAAACCGACCACTTCACACCAACCAACATGCCTACCAAAAGGCAAAATCGACTACAACGGCTCTCCATAGTCTAGTAAATGGGCTGGAGAAGACGTACGTGGTAAAAGAAATAGTTCTCTGTGCTTTCGCAGACATAGAGAGTGCTTTTGACAACACCTCCTTCGAATCTATAGAAAGAGCTGCCACGGAGAAGGGCTTCGATCCTTCTACTATCAAATGGATTAAAGCCATGCGAAAGTAGAAAATTACAGCAAAGCTATAAGGGAAAGCAGTTATTATTACGGCTGCCAGAGGTCGCCCCCAAGATGTGGTTCTACCGCCTCTCCTGTGGTCTGTGGTAGTCGACGACCTCCTCAATATGCTAACACAAACTGCTTCGAAATACAGGGGTGCGCCGACGCCCTGGTAGTAGTGGTCCGTGGAAAATTTGACTCAGTAGTGTCACAACGCATGCAGAAAGCTCTAGATACCATCCAGAGTTTATGTCGAGATCAAAGCTTATGAATAAGCCCAATGAAAACGGTAATCGTCCCCTTTACTAGACGTGGGAAGCTGAACCTAAAAGCTCCCATGCTAAGAGGGGCGGTTATTGACTTCAGTAATGTAGTTAAATACTTAGGATTTACACTAGACCAAAAGTTGACGTGGAATTCACACATTGGTAAACTGCAGAAGAAGGCAGTTCTAGCATCCCTAGCATGCCGTAGGCTAGTAGGAAGAAACTGGGGGATAAAACCAGTAATGATTCATTGGTCATACGTGGCTATAATAAGACCCATGGTCACCTAGGCAGCAGTCGTGTGGTGGCCAAAAACAAAACAGATCACCGCTCACTTACAGCTAGCGAAGATACAACGTCTCGCCTGTCTGAGTATAACAGGTGCAATGAGCACCTGTCCAACTTCAGCAATAGAGATTATTTTAGGACTAATGGCCCTACACCTTCAGGTGTAAAAGCAGGCAATGCTACATGCGCTTACGTTTGCAAGGACAAATAAATTCAAATCAGGAGACCTGACAGGCTACTTAGGTATTCTAAGTCTCACTCACCTAGAGCTAACGGCCTACACCGTATCGGATTTTATGTCAATACAATACAACTTCGACCAACCTTTTCGAGTGACCATCACAGACCGGGAAGTGCGGTCCTCGGGAGGACCTTCCTTTAAGAAAGGATCCCTCCAGGTTTATACGGATGGTTCGAAGATGGAAGGAGGAGGAACTGGAGCGGGGGTCTATGGATCCGGTTGCCCCATTTCCGAACCGCTCGATGCCATAACTACCATCTTCCAGGTTGAGGTTTATGCCATAAACCTCTGCACAAAGATAAACCTAAGGAAGGGATATAAAGGTGCAACAATTGACATCCTCTCAGACAGCAAAGCAGCAATAAAGGTTTTAAAGGCCCCCATTTGTGAGTCAAAGCTAGTCTGGGAGTACCTGGGTAACCTCAAACAAGTGGCGAACAGAAACCACGTTACTTTGTGGTGGGTGCAGGGCATGAAGGCGTACCAGACAATGAAACGGCCGACGAACTCGCAAAACGCGGAGCAACGACGCCATTCACTGGACCTGAGCCTTGCTGTGGAATACAGGAAAGCCACATAAAACAGGCGGTCAAATTATGGGAGGAAAAACAGAAGTCCTCATTACTGGCAGAATATTCCAGGACAACGTCAGGCAAAACAGTTCATCACTGTTTCGTAAAATAAAGCAAAACTTGCTGTGTCCCTCAGCAAGATGGAATTAAAAACCATCACTGGCCTATTCCCAGGTCACACAACATTAAAATATCATCTTTTTAAGATTGGCAAAGCTGAGGACCGCTTATGTAACGAGGTAGCGGAAACGGCAAAACATATTCTATGCTAATGCAATGCTGCCTGGTGTTCGTTTGACTTTCGGAGAATAAAGACGTGCGACGGATTGTGCTCTCCGAGATATCAAATAACAAGTGCGCTGTGCTGGCCGAGGCCAAGCACTTTAATCTTGTCATTCACGTGTACCGATAAAAATAAAATAAATATTAAGTTAAAATAAATGGGTCATGTTTCCGATTCAAATGGGTAATCTCAATGCCACTTACGGGTATGTAACTAATTTAGACAGTAACCACCCACAAGTATTCCAACAACAGCAGCAACCTTCTCACATGAATCAGCAAACCCTTTATAATCAATCATTCCCAGCTATTACCCAAAACCAAACCCTTTTGACTCCTAATACCCCAATCCCCAACTACTATCACAACAATGCAGCTCAGCAAGTAGCCACACAAACAAATAATCAATTATCCGACACCGAAGAATTCACAGAAGAAATGCCAGATAAAAATCATCCCTGGCAAATTGTCAAAAAAAGAAAAAGGTTAAATAGATCAGTGGAAAATATACTGCTGGATCAACAAACCGTCCCTACTCAAAATAGATACGAGCTCATAGCTAATACAGATATAGAAGAACCAAATCATATGCAAACTGACAGCAATGATACCACTCCTAAGGTACCTAAACCACCTCCAATATACATATACGGTGTCACAAACTTTAACAGCATGTTGGATGAAATCGCAAAAGTTGCTGAAACTGAACAATTTTACAGTAAAACACTGGCTAATAATACAGTCAAAATTAATGTGCATACTGCTGAAACCTACACGAAACTCATCAAACATCTAAGGGATGAGAAAATTATACATCATACATATCAACCCAAGGAAGAACGACCGTACAGAGTGGTTATCAGGCATCTACATCACTCTGTGCTTAACGAAGATATCAAAAATGAACTAGAACAAGCAGGACACAAAATACGCAATATAATGAACATAAGGCATAAAGTAAGTAAGGAACCACTTCCACTTTTTTATGTGGACCTAGAACCTAATGGAAACAACAAGAAAATATTTGAAATTGAATTTCTCTGTCATACCAAAATCAGTGTTGAACCTCCGCATGCTAAGAAAGAAATTATTCAATGCTCAAGGTGTCAAAACTACGGGCACTCTAAAACATACTGCACCAGACCATATATGTGCGTCAAATGTGGTAGACAGCATGACACAAAGGTCTGTGAGAACTATCCCAGCTAAGTGCGCTCTATGCGGTGGCAGTCACCCTGCCAACTATAAGGGCTGCACAGTATATCAAGACTTATTAAACGCAAGAAACAGAACAACTGGTAGGACTATAAAAACTCGAAATACAATACAGACACCAGTTAATATCCCCAACTCAACAAATTTACCAATCCAGAATAATGTGCCTTCACAAAACTATCAACCAACATACTCTCAAGCAATGCATACCCGAGATGCCACAAATAATCCTAATGAACAACAAATAAATATGGGACAACAGTTAACTGCCTTCCTAAATGAATTTAAAAACATGTTTGCTCAGTTAATGAACCAAAACAACATAATGCTCAATTTGCTGTCAACTGTAATCTAGAAACTTACTCCATAATGGTTAAAATATTACGTATTGCAATTTGGAATGCAGACGGGTTATCTAACCATAAACAAGAACTAATAACGTTTTTAAATTTAAATAAAATAGATATGCTTTTAGTGTCCGAAACTCATTTTACTGATCGAACCATGTTCCGTTTACCTAATTATACTACATATAGTTCAAACCACCCTGATGGCACAGCACATGCAGGATCTGCAGTAATAATCAAAAACTCCGTCTCACACTACGAATTACTTAAATACCAAACTGAACAAATACAAGCCACAAATGTTAAAGTAAATGCATTTCCCTGGTCGTTTGTAGTTTCAGCTATCTACTGCCCACCAAGGCATACAATTTCTGCTGACCAATATAGGACATTTTTCCAAACCTTAGGAAACAAATTCATTACTGGAGGCGATTGGAATGCTAAGCATACCCAATGGGGTTCTCGGCTCATAACAACGAAAGGCAGAAACCTATTAAATATCATCACGGAAAAAAACTACAAACATCACTCTACTGGTGAACCTACTCACTGGCCGTCTGACCCAAACAAGTTACCCGACTTAATAGACTTTTTCATTTCGAATGGAATTGCCACAAATTATGTCACAGTAGAACCCAACCATGACTTATCGTCGAATCACCTGCCAGTAATAATGAACTTGAGCACTATCCCAATCTATAAAGAGCCCAATCACTATCTAGTCTCGAGGAAAACTGACTGGCATAAATTCCAGCAGCACCTAGAGGAGAAAATTAACCTAAAACTGAGAATAAAATACCTGAAGAGCTTGACATGGCAACTCACCATTTAGCCACCCATATACAAGAAGCAGCATCTACACCAAGCCAGACTCATCGAATACACTACACTGAAAATATACCTCTTTCTATAAAGGTATTGATTGCCGAAAAACGACGTGCTAGGGGAAAATTGCAACGAACCCGCCCTGTTACTGATAAACTGAATTATAACAGATTAACGAGAAGACTCCGCACACTTTTGCAGGAATGTCAAAATTCTAAGTTTAACGAGTATGTCACAAATCTAAAGCAAGATGACCATACAATCTGGAAAGCGGCTAGGAAATTCAATAGACCTCAAATTTCTACACCGCCAATAAGGAAACCAAATGGAAATTGGGCAAGATCTAGCAGAGAAAAAGCCGACACCTTTGCAGACCACTTATCTGATATTTTCAAGCCCTTTGAAGCTGTGCCAACCTTCGATAATAACGAAATAGAAGAATTTTTAAACCGTGCCCAATATCCTTACCTATAAAGCCTTTTTCTCCAGCGGAAGTGCAGCACCAATTATTAAACTTAAATCTACATAAAGCTCCCGGGTATGACCTGATATCAGGCCAAATTTTAAGAATGCTACCGAAAAAAGCAATCGTACTGTTAACAACAATTTATAATCGCATGTTAAGCCTTTCATACTATCCCATAATATGGAAATATGCACACATAATAATGGTTCCTAAGCCTGGAAAACCACCAGAGGATGTTACGTCGTATAGACCGATTAGCCTTCTGCCATTGACAAGCAAAGTGTTTGAAAGGCTATTTCTCAAAAGGCTTCGCGAAAACACAGATATACTAGCACAGCTGCCCAACCACCAATTCGGATTTCGCGAATACCATTCGACAACTCAACAGACGCACAGGATAGTAAACCAAATATCAAGGAGCCTTGAAGATAAAGAGTTCTGCACGGCGGCATTTCTGGATGTTTCCCAGGCATTCGACAGAGTGTGGCACTCTGGGCTGCTCTACAAACTTAAACAACTACTCCCAAGCTACTACTACTTACTCCTTAAATCCTACCTAACAGACCGTTATTTCTCAGTCAAGCTCAACGAGTTATCCTTATACTACCCTATTAAATCCGGTGTTCCACAGGGCAGTGTCTTAGGACCTCTCCTTTACCTCATATACACTGCTGACCTGCCAGAAACCGACAACACAATTATCTCCACTTTTGCTGACGATACAGCCATCATATCCATTCATAAAAACCCTATAATTGCTTCCGAAAATCTGCAACATCATCTAAATCGAATCTCTGAATGGCTCGGTAAATGGCGTATTAAAATAAACGAATCTAAATCGGTCCAAGTAACATTTACCACCCGATTTACTGTCTGTCCGCCGGTCAGTATTAACAACACACCTATACCCGTGAATACGGAAACCAAATACTTGGGACTACACCTGGATCAACGGCTCACATGGCAGAAACATATCAAAACCAAACGCCAGCAGGTAAATCTTAAATTCCGCCAAATGTACTGGCTTATCGGAAGAAAGTCCAAACTATCCTTATGCAACAAACTGTTACTGTACAAAACAATGCTGAAGCCTATCTGGACTTACGGTATACAGCTGTGGGGATGCGCCAAGCCAACACGAATAAAAACCATCCAACAATTCCAATCGAAAACACTCCGCGCCTTGGTGAATGCGCCTTGGTATGTTTCCAATCTGACGATACACGAAGATCTCGATATTCCATTCGTAGCCGACGAAATCCAGAGATTTGCAGAGAACTACCATCGGAACCTCCAGGCACACAGCAACGAACTAGTCCAGCAATTATCCAACGACCATTTACCTGTAAGACGATTAAATAGAAGATGGCCTCGTGACCTGCTAACAGCACCCTAAATGAAAGGAGTACTACAGGAGTACCATCGATGGATGGATTCTCCTATCAAGCCTTCTAAACGTCATCTTATTTGCTTAATACTCCATGTAGAGTAGATTGTAAATAGCCTATACTAAAATAAAAAACAAATGCAATGCTGCCTGTCGACGCAGACATAAAATTTTCGGAAAGGCAACCATGACACCTAACGAATTAAGGGACTCGAAGTCCAGAGACATTATAAGGTTTACCATATAGCCTACAACTTCGCTAACAAAGAAAGGGCTCATAAGTTACAGAAGAACCATTAAGGGTTGAAGTGACGGAAGGTATACATATAAAGATCATAGCCCTAACATCCAGTAACGATAATAATAACAATAATAGTTCAACCGGTTAATTTACCTGACCACGGACTTTGCACTCCTCAAATAAGACGACACTCGACTATGGTATCTTCGAAAAATACTTCTTCAGTTATTAAGCAAACTTATACCTAAAGGAAAAAATGTGTTAAGTTTCCTTAAAGTTGGTAATAAAAGCTTCACAGTTCGCATTATTTTGGTAACCCTGTATATGAAACGTACAGCTGCCAACAGGATCAAACTAAATCGCCAGATTTCGGTGTAGCGTCAACAATCACTTATTTATTTTGTGCTTAATTTCTCGAAACGATATTTACTAATTATTAAGTAGTTGTTTTGGTTTAATTTCTCAATATTTAGCTCAATTGTTTCTAAAGTATTACGGAAAATTATACAGAAAATGTTATTTTAAGTAATATTAGGGATCAAAATTACAAAAATACAACTTTATTAGCAATTACAAACAATGAATAATTGGGAAGTTAACTAATTAGTTAATCTTATTCCTCTATTTTTAATCTACACCATGCCGTTGCAACTCTTCTTCTTTAAAATAACTTTCCAAACTTGTCAATTTATCGATGTTTTGTTGATGGAAGAATCGAATGGAAGGTAAGTCGCCTCCATAGTCTTCAGGGAGACATCTTCTTGGTAGGGATTTTTCATAAAACACCTCCATATCCATATCAGAAGGATAGAAATTTATCTAAAATGGTAAATTATTTTCTTTGTGCTGTCTAGATTTTCCAAATCAAATAGTTTTTTACCATATCAATAACTTCCTGTTTCAAAAAAGGATTTATTAGCAACATAAGTTTACCTACAAAGTAGGTTGTGTTGAAGATGTGAATTTTCTTTAACCTCAAAGGTAAACCTTGTTGAACATACTCTAAGAAAGCTTTTGTCAAACCAATTCGAAGTTTTGTCATGTGCATAATGCCGGTCTATAAAGCGAACTTTTATAAACGTTTCATGAAAAAAAATTTGTAACTTACGCCTTTCATGTCGATTATTACTACTAAACCTGTTGAAGGATGGTCATACACTGCGGCTTCTAAAGTCATGGTAAGCAGTTTATCAACGGGACCTAACTCAAGGTTCTTGAAATTTGTATCGTACAGTCTAAGCAGAATCACACAGTATCCATCATCGGTTCTTTCAGGAAAACAACATAGTTCGCTGTAATCAAATTGAATATCAAAGGCTGAATTAAGTTTGGAAGAAAATACTTACACTGTGTTTAATTGTTTCTGAACATCCTCCCTGTTTGTGGTCCTATCGTCGAACATTTCCGGGCATCTATTTTTTACACGAAAATATGCCTTAATAGTTTCTCTGGTAGGTAATTGTTTATTCAAACAAGACAGAAGGAATAGCACGATCTGTTCGTCTGTTAATTTAGGAAATCTTTCTGTTTTCAGCCAAGTTTTCAAAAGATCGATATCATTCCATGTTGTGCGACCTTCATTAACTATTTGCTGGGCAGTGAATCCAAATCGTATTGTTGACATTGTGCGTGAATAAGAAGCTAAAGCCAAATAAGAAACTTGTTTTTGCTAGAACTTTTGTAACTGGTAATGTTTTGATTAGCGAGTAAAATACGTCAATTTTTGTAATGCCTTGTAACACTTGAGCAAAGAAATTTCTCAGGTTCATACACTAGGGACATAGATAAGGCAGTGCGAACAAGCGCTGTCAGTCGAGGTCACAGTGAAATGCGACTCAATAGCGTGGTCAAACCACCGTATTTCACTTACTTATGTTTAGGTTGCATGAATGACTAGTATGTAAGCGACGCCAGCAACCCCCCCCCCCATGAAGTAACGCGGAAACGTTTCCTAGGAGGGGGGGGGGAGTCGGCAGTGTGAATGTAAAAAAAAGGTTTATATACTATTGCCTTTGTTTATTTAGGTAACATTAAATCAATCTTGGTAGCTCGGTTTTCGAAAATTTGGCCAACAAAAGACTAAGTCCTGGAAACTTTGGGACTCGCAATGTATGGATCAACTAGAAGTTTAACACCGAGTAATTTTACTCCCGCAAACTTGGTTGCATAATCATTTAGGTTTTTGACATATGCTTTCAGGCAATTTCGCTTATGGAAATACGACCATCAAGAAATTAAGTCCATGAAAGTTGAATACATACATATATGCATTGCTTGGAAGTTTAACACCCAGTAGTTTTACTTTCGGAAATGTGATTGCATAATCAATTAGGTTTTTGACATATACTTTCAGGCGAATTTGTCTATGGAACTATGGAAATCACAAAATTAAGTCCATGAAAATTGAAATACATGTACGCATTGCCTGGAAGTTTGACAGCGAGTAATTTTTCTTCCGGAAACTTGGTTACATAATCATTCAGGTTTAGGCAATTTGCTTCCAGGCAATTTCGTCTATAGAAATATGGAAATCACAAAATTATGTTCATGAAAATTTAAATACGTGTATGCATTGCGTGGAAGTTTAACACAGAGTAATTTTACTTCCGGACTTTGGTTGCATAATTATTTAGGTTTCGAAAATTTGCTTTCAGGCAACTTTGCTTGTGGAAATTCGGAAATTACAAAATTGAGGTCATCATAATTTAAATACATCTATGCATTGCCTGGAAGGTTAACACCGAGTAAGTATACTTCCGGAAACTTGGTTGCAGAATCATTTAGGTTTCGGAAATTTGTTTCCAGGCAACTTCACCTATGGAAATATGGAAATCACAAAACTGAGTTCATGAAAATTTAAATACATCTGTGCATTGCCTGGAAGGTTAACACCGAATAAGTCTACTTCTGGAAACTTGGTTGCATAATCATTTAGGTTTCGGAAATTTGCTTCCAAGCAACGTAGCCTATGACAATATGACCATCAAGAAATTAAGTCCATGAAAATTTGAATACATACATATATGCATTACCTGGAGGTTTAACACCGAGTAATTATACTTCCGGAAATTGGTTACATAATCATTTAGGTTTCGGAAATTGGCTTCCAGGCAACTTCGCCTATGGAAATATGACCATCAAGAAATTAAATCTATGAAAATTTGATTACATATATATGCATTGCCTGGAAGTTTAAGACCGAATAATTTTACTTCCGGACCTTGGTTGCATAATCATTTAGGTTTCGGAAACTTGCTTCCAGGCAACTTCGCCTATGGAAATACGGAAATCACGAAATTGAGGTCATCAAAATTTAAATACATCTATGCATGCCTGGAAGGTTAACACTGAGTAAGTCTACTTCTGGAAACTTGGTTGCATAATCATTTACGTTTCGGAAATTTGCTTCCAGGCAACGTAGCCTATGACAATATGACCATCAAGAAATTAAGTCCATGAAAATTTGAATACATATATGCATTGCCTGGTAGTTTAACACCGAGTAATTTTACTTCCGGGAACTTGGTTACATAACCAGTTACGTTTCGGAAAATTTACTTCCAGGCAACTTCGCTTATGAAAATTTGGCCATCAAGAAATGAACTCTTTGTAAATTTGGAACCTCAATATAATTATATGTGCTTTGCCTAGAAGTTTAACGGAAGTTTCCGGAAATTTGCTTGCTTAAATATTTGGGTTTCGGAAATATGCTTCCAGACAGCTTATCTTATGAAAATTTGGCCATCAAAAAGATTAAGGAAACTGCTGGAAACTTGGTTGCATAAGCATCTATGTTTCGGAAATCTAACCTTAGGCTACCGCAAGTTTTACGTGCCATAAAAGTATTTTTTTAACAATAGCTCGCCTAGAAATTACATTTTCCAAAGCTTGCTACCTTTGATTATCATTTCCGGGAACTTGTAACTCAAGAATTCCATTTCTGGAAATTAGATCCTATGTAACTTAATACATCGCCTAGAGATTTGTCACCCTAGAAATTAAACTTCCATAACGGGGGTAGTGAAACAGGCAGCTCTCAGAAATTTGTCTTCAAGAATACTTAGTGCATACAACTTATAGAAATTTTGCTACCAAGAAATTAAACTCTCTAAAATTTGTTCATCGTAATATGTATCTGGAAATTTGTCACCTAAGAACTTAAACTTTGGAAAATGCACGCCAAAACATGTAGGATCAGAAATTAAACCCTGGAAAATTTAGATAGCCTAACATGTATTGCCTGCTGATTTGTTACTCGAGAAATATAACTTCTATTTATGTGATTCTTCTAAAATCTAAATATATTGAATAACTAATTTTAGAAGACAACCAATAGTGAAAACATGAAGGCTGCAATAATGTTAACATTATAGTGAATGCACACAATGTAATTTCTTTCACATCTATATTTACATCTTTGTAGTTTTAAACTACACAATAATACTGAGCAGTGAAAGTAGAATACCAAGTTAAACATACCTACTTGTTTAGCGGCTTCCAAAAACTGGATTTATCTTGTTAATTATTTCATTAATGATCACCTTCATTAGTTTATATATACATCTTCGTTAAAATTATCCACTATTTTTTAATTAATACTGCAATGCACCGTGTTCAGCTGACAACTTTAAGTACATATATTCAGTGGAGATTCGATATTAAGGTATTATTACGGACTAAATGATCGTTCGCGTTAGCTCGCAACAAGTAATGCAATTGGCTCTTCGGCTAACACTTGGAGAAGGGAGGGTTCGTGGGAAACACTTGCAGTAAGAAAGCCACCAAGAAGGAAAACTGGTTACAAATTAAAACAATGAAATGAAGCTATTAAACATTCAAGTTATGATTAAATAAGTTATGTCACAGCTACACAATTCATATAAGTTGCTGACCTTGACACTGAGTTGTCCTTGGACTATACCTATATAGTTTAAGCTACCCGTTATTTGATATAAGTTTTCTATCGATTTTGCAAGAAATTAGTCTTTGTTACATTCTTTCTAAAGAATAAACTGTCAGCTAAAAATAATCTAATCGTGATCTTGAACTATTCTGAAGTACATTTATTTGCACAAAGAAGTTTAATATATATTTTAGTTATTTAAGTCTTTAATGCATACTGCGAGGGCACGGAATTTGGAAGATGATTGTCCAAAGAGAATTATCCCAATATTTTAATATAATTATTTGAAATCAAATGTATCTGTCATGTCATAAAATTTAAAGAAATTCTTTTCGGTTATTTTGGAATATTTTGCTTTCTAAAACAAATTTTTGTGTTCTGAACTTCCTGTCGTTCCAGTCATTTGCTCCTAAAAATTCGTTTTCGCGTTTCGCTTCGTTGGCTCTTACTTCTTTCTGTTGTCCTCTATCTCTATATTCTTAAAGATCTTTATTCGTTCCAAGTGGTTATATCTTTGGTTTTATCTATGATTTAGCTTCATAGGCCGTGCGACCCTCCAGCGTTGTCTTTTGTATGCTTTCCTTGTTTCTTTCGTGAATGTGTCTATTCCATAGGTTGAAATGCACCATTAGTTTAATGTTTTCGATTTTCCTGTTTTCTTTAGTATGTTTATATTGCCTTTTCGATCACTAATTATAGAGATCCTGATGTATTCATAATAGTAACACTTTCGTATATACATATTTCTGTCTCAACGCTTATACGTGTTTTTCGCAGTAGCATCCCGACAGTCTGGAACGTATCTTTGCATACGATTGTTTTTTGCCGCCAATCTTGGTTCAAGTTTTTTGAGATCCTGCAGTGTTAGGGAATTTTTAGGAGATTCTTTTGACATTGTAGGTGGATTTTGAATTGGTTGGATGGAATTTCCAGAAGTGTGGATGTCAGACGGGGCTTCCTCGTGAGTTATTGGCAGTGCAAGTTGTGGGTTGCTGGTAAAAGTGTGTAAGGTGATTTAAGATTGTGGAATCTTCATGCTTCGTGGATAATTTAAATCATCCTTATCCACAGAAGAATTTAGTTAGTTTCCTGCGATTTTATTTTGACGTTTTACTAAATTCTCATTGGGTCTAACTCAGATTAATTAACATTTTACCAGAAAATTGATACGTTACTAGTCGCATGCTATGTGGAGTCTCGTGGGACCATTTCCGACCAACCAGTCTATTTCGTTCACCTGTAACTCTCGGTTCCTACGTGCTGTACGAAGTTGGAAACAATCAGCCACCCAAGGGAAGGTTCGATCTTCTGCGGAAATTCCGAATACGTGTCGAAAGGTGCCTACATGAACTGCTAGTCTATTTGGATGCCTACCGTCTACGCTACCGCGTCCTCCATAATCATGTTCAGAAGGCTCCAGGAACAACTTAGCGGCCGACGAAAGGTCTGATTTCTCAATTTCCGGTGCCCGTTAAATCCAGCTAGGCATGTTCCAGACTCAACGGGGAAGCCTAAAATTGTGGTATTTTTGGTATTATCTACGGTTTTGAACATTATTATGTCTTGGCGATTGGTCATTTACTTTCAGTAGGTGCATCCAGCTTAATTGTTTTACCTGTTATTGACTGCACTTTGATATTTAATTAAGATTATGCTGTAGTTCCATGCGGCACAGAATTAGTAAACAAAACTTTTTTGTGCGCACCAAATTTAGACCGCTGTCAGTTGTGTTGTTGTGTGTGTGTCAGTTGTGGCGGTGCTATTTTCACGGCTGTGTGACAATTGCAATTTAGACAATTGGTAACTTAATTTGTTGATGAGTAAAATTCCTTGTATTATAGGAATTATTTTGACCTGTTGTCTAAATCATATAAAATAATATTGTAATATACTTCACCATTTTGAATTTTCTGTATTTACCCAATTAACATATTGACTAATTTTGAGTCAGTTATAAATTATGGCCTTACCTCAATTTTGGGTTACTCACTTACGTATTTAATCTGTGGTTTATGTAGTTTAACTGATATTTACTGTGGTTTTATAGAATTTTTAAGTATTCATTAAGTTAGGCCAGATATTGAGTTTACCATTTGGTTGTTTATTGCCACCTACTATCTGTCATGCAGGACAGTATTTATTTTATGAATAATTTTTGATAACTTGGGCTTCACCTTATAATTGTAGGGGCACTCATATACAGAGGATACGACTAATTTGTAACTTAACTGTGTATATTTATGACGGTTTATATAGAAGCTGTACAAAGTTTGATTTAATCTTATTATTAATACCCTTACTGTTCATTTATTTTTGATTACACAGGTGTTCATGAAAATTTCTATTTTGTTACA
>JABXWE010103702.1:0-28397 GCA_014611495.1 Limonius californicus | reverse complement strand
TGATTTGTTACTCGTTGTGGTTGATGATGTAGATCTCTTTGAACTGTAACGGAGCCCTATAATTCAATTATAGTAATTAATTTATGTAATTAATTTAAATGTATATAATTTTACTACAACATGTTTTGTATAAGCCAAATTAGTTGAAGACTGTACCTAGGAAGGTTTTTGTTAGGTTTGTTTGATAATTTGTGTTATTTGTGTGGATATATTTGTGTTTGATTAAATTTTGAATTTTTAGGTTATGAGGTAGTATTTAGTTATTTACTTCGAATAGATTGGATTTATAGGATGTTTATGTGTTGCTTAACTTGTGTAGTAATCGTAGAATTGTGTTATATGTGTTTTTATTAGGTATATCAATAATTTTAGTTTAATTAACAATATTTTGAAAAATGTAAAATTTGTGTAATTTTGAATATTGGCTTGTGGGATGTCTATTTATAGATATTAATTCAGGGATTCTGATTCTGGAATTAGTTTTTTGATAGGTTTAGGCATAAGCTTTCTATCCATAATTTTAAATTTATTTATTAACGCTTCACTAGTTTTTGTTTTGAAAATTCCGTTCTTCATTTTATTATGTTACCTGGTTACGATTCGATTTTGTCAGAATTTCAGAGGTATCTGGCAGAAAATAATTGCTTCAGTACCTATATGGCCATCGAACTGGGTGCACGCTATTTTCTTATTAGTGCTTAAATTTTATTGTAATGTAACTTTGAATCTCAAAAATGAGGTTAAGTTTGTTTGTTTATGAAATGTCAAAGTGAATGATATTACTACAACTATAATTGTGGGTTAATAATTACAAATGTGTGTGTGTAATAATAATAAATAAGTTACCATATTTAAATTGATTCAAGTGTGTTTTCTTTGGAAAATTTAACTGAAAAGAAATGAGCATAAAAATAAAATTTCTTTTATTCATTCATTTAATATAATAATAAAAACGTATTAAAAAAGAACTTACCGTAATTAAATTGGAACATTTGAGTGTAATTAATACAGTGCTTCTGAGATTTATTCCACTAAACTTTAAATTTGCGTACTGGAAGCTGACATTGCGAAGTTCAACGAATCCGGCTAATACAATGGAACTCTTCAACGTAGGAAATAAGAATGTACAGATCAGCAGTTTTCGGAGAATTGGTGCCTAAATTGCCGCAAACGGGACTGGATTTTCAAGATAAGTTCAAAAGTTATTTATGTACTGATGATATTATATGTTATATTTGATTAATATAAACCTATCTAAATTAGGGAAGCCACGTATTCACTTTAGCCTGAGAAATTAGAGTCAATTTAGATGCTATTGTATGTCAATTTAGATTTATTAATTTTGAAAGAATTCAAAATTTGGCGCCCAACGAAGTTATATAATTATAATTATTTATTTATAAGTAAAATTCATAGCAATATATATATATAAAATCTATTAATTGATATGTAATCTAATAGTGTGGGCCAGTGCCGAAAGAAAATGTTCTAAATCACCATCATATTTCCTGCACCGTTGCTAACTCTCAAATCCTGCAAAATTTAATTAAAATGTCTCAATTGGTTTTGGAACTATTAAAAAAATTGTAATTTTTAAGTGAAACTTTCACACCCTGTATTTCCGTAACGAAGCATTTTTGAGACATAGTTTATATAGCAAAGTAACTTTTATTTTAGCGGCAGAACACGCTCCCGAAGTTATGTACCGTACTTAGGAAACACCCTGTATATATATATACGTATATATCTAGGTTCTCTATGAGCGAAGAGCGGCGGGAGCTAAAGTGAAGTACGACGCAGAATAAACATCGCGCGATTGGTAACCACTAAACTTACCAAAATTTGGAAGGACACCGCCATTACTAAGAACACAAAACTTATATCAGTGCAAACTGTCATATTCCCCATGGCCACCTCCGCATCAGAAACGTGGTCGCTGAAGAAGTCAGACAAATCCCGCATCGAAGCCTTCGATACCAACCAACTAGCTCAGGACAGGGAGATTTCGAGAATCACTATCGAGTCCATATAATTTCAATTGCAACGGTAACACCAAACCCTTTAGAGGGTAAATGGAGGAGGAGATTTAAAATACCTTCCAACTTAAAATCAGTTCAAATTATGAATAATCATACGCGTACACGTATTCATTTATACTAATTATTTAGCCGTGTTGAAGCAATAGATGCATTGATATACGTCACAATACAGTTTGCCTGATTTAGCAAGTTTAAGCTTAAGGGTAAGAGAAATTGCTGCTCAAAGCCTCGTCTCAAAATTGTGGCAACTTCTATTTATCTATAATGCAACAGGATAATCAGTTCTTCGACATTATTGAGAATTGATAATTTCTGTATTTTGACATTATGTACGTTCAATTTCCAGCGAATCGCTATTAAATAGATTGCATTTGATGAAATGGGAAACTTAATTCAACGATAGAACGTAACAATACTATATTCTATTGAATAAAATGACCATGAAGTAAAAATAAGCATTTATTTCGAGTCTAATGCTAACATAACTTCAATTACATTAGACTCAATATTAAACTAAAAATAAAATTCAATTGCAGTATTAGAAAATAAATTCATTCATTATGAGTCGAAGTAAAAAGGTTGTAATTATGTTTTTACATTAAAAATGGTAGGGTTCATTGAAATTTGAATATCGGACTTCATACGTACAAGGTAGATCCATTGATCAGTCAATAAGTAATTACTAGCCTTACTTATAAAGTTATAATAAAAGTTTTTGTATAAATTGCTGCTAATTAAGCCAGAAGCTAACTAAATGAAACATAGTGTAAAACGTTTTCATATACCTCGTTCTTATTCTTCCGGTGAAATAAAAAGCCTGGTTTAATGCAAGTGACAGGATGTGATATATTAAAGTAGTAAACTATGCTATGAAGGGATATGTAGTAACATAATAGTATATTAACTTAAATCCACGATTAACTAACAATGGGGATTTGTGTAGCCTAAGGTAAGCTAACCATTATTTGAGATGGCAACGTTACTTCTGCAGGAGCGACTGCTATGTAACACGAAGTGAAGGTACAACAAAAGAAATACATACCACGCGTATGAAAATTAGTTTTGTTGCCATATTTAACAATTTAAACTTCTCATCATTTATTGATTCACATAACTTTCAAAATGCATTTATTTGGACAAAATCAGTACAAAACGTAAATTTTATTTCGAGGAACGTTCTCCCCGTAGCGCTACTTCGGTTATCTGCTGGAAGACGTGCCTCTTTCGCATTTGCGCTAAATTGAAATTCTCTTCATCGCTGATTCTGTTGTAGAGGTCTCCACCAAGAAATACATAAATAAGGTAACCGATAACGACTGTTAAAAAAACAGACGACAGAAATTACTGAAAGAATCAGATTAGATCATTAAAGTCACGTCACATATGAAAGATACCATTGCGATTTCATTGGGTATTTAGCCAGGGTATGCTCTGTATGTTGAATTACGCTGTCTATGTATTAAATGGTATTAGTACAAGGAATAACTCGAGAATAGCAAGAGATCACTACCCAGCCAATAGAAGAAGCATAGAATAGGATACTTTGAAGTAAACATCTGGGTGGTGATTAGAAAAGAGGCAGAATTTTGTATTCCCAAGTACAAGCAGGAGAAGAAAATATTAACATATCAAAACCGCAGACGTATCAGGAGCAAGTAAATGCTAAATTTTAATGATCAAACTAATCGTGACAAGAAGAAAGGAATTAACTATACAGGCAATGAAAGTAACTGATGATGCCGTACATAAGCCTTCACCTAAATGAAATTTTTGTGGCAAGAATATGAGACAAAATAAAGAACCAAAAATTAAAGTTTAGTAGGTCATGGACAAATAAATAAGGAATAGAGCTTCTTCTTGTTCTTCTTTAGATCGAAGATTTATTCGCCTTAGAATTCAACGTTGCTGAAAGGTCTTTCTACCTCTTGTGTGGTCTACCTTAACATCGCCTGCCTGTTGGTTTTCTTTCCAGAGTGATGCGGACAATTCTTTCGTCATCCATGCTCGAAAAAATATTTGTTTTCGTTGTCTTCGCTATCGTTGCACTGCGTAGAACTATGCCAAGTCCTCACTTCTGACTAAGATTTTCCTGCTATTGATCTTTGAGTCTCCCATACTGCGATTGTTACATTTCTTTTTCTGAAGTCATAGAGCTTTTCATTCTTCGTTTGTTAAATCGAAGATGAATGTTCGTTTTCGAAATCAACGTTGTTGATTTTCCTGAAAGGTAAATTGCCAACTCTCTTTCTATATCCTAGGAGGTATACCTTATGTTCGCCTGCTTACAAGTATTGTATTCAGAACGATGCGTACAATTCTGTTGTCATCCGTTCTCTTACTATGCTCTTAATATTTTCTTATTTTCTCCGTTGTCTTCTACACCTTACGATATTCTCCACTGCGCAGGACTGACTTCTAGATCCTGTCCTTGAATGATTTCGTTGTTACTGATCTTTGGAATTTTCGTTGCTACGATTTTTAACCTTATTTTTGAGATGTAATAAAATGAACACAATTAAGGCGGACAAAATACATAACAAGATAAGATAGACCACCACGGAGGAATAAATCATCAAATAGACAGAAGTGAAGAAGGATGAGAATGTTTTTTCCTATAAAAGATAAAAAGGTACGCTGAACTACCATGGAGGAATAAATCATCAAATAGACAGAAGTAGAGAAGGATGAGAATTTTTTTCCGAGAGCCGATAAAAAGATAAGCTAGACTTCCGTGGAAGAATAAATTACCAAATAGACAGAAATGGAGAAGAATGAGAATGTTTTTTCCGACAGCAGATAAAAAGACACGCTAAACTATCACGAAGGAATAAATCATCAAATAGACAGAAGTGGAGGATGAGAATTTTTTTCGAAAATAGATAAAAAATACGGTAAACTACCATGGAGGAATAAATCTTCTAGTAGAGAGGAGTGGAGGAGTATCCGAATGTTCTTTCCGACAACAGATAAAAAGATGCGCTAAACTACTACGGAGGAATAAACACGCTAATAGACAGGAGTGGAGAAACATGAAAATTATTTTTTTGACGGCAGATAAAAAGATCAGCTAGACTACCGTGGAGGAATAAATTACCAAATAGACAGAAATGGAGAAGAATGGGAATGTTTTTCCAACAACAGATAAAAAGACACGCTAAACGATCCCGAAGGAGTAAATCATCAAACCGACAGAAATGGAGAAGGATGAGAATTTTCTCCGACAACAGATAAAAAGATACGCTAAACTACAATGGAGGAATAAATTCTCTAATAGACAGGAGTGGAGAAGAATAAAAATGTTTTCTCCGACAACATTTAAAAAGACACGCTACACTGTCACGAAGGAATAAATCTTCTAATAGACAGGAGTGGAGAAGGATGAGAATGTTTTTTCCGACAACAGATAAAAAGATAAGCTAAACTACCGTGGAGGAATAATTTACCAAACAGACAGAAATGGAGAAGAATGGGAATGTTTTTCCAACAACAGATAAAAAGACACGCTAAACTATCACAAAGGAATAGATCATCAAACCGACAGAAATGATACGCTAAACTACCATGGAGGAATAAATCTTCTAATAGACAGGAGTGGAGAAGGATGAGAATGTTTTTTCCTATAAAAGATAAAAAGGTACGCTGAACTACCATGGAGGAATAAATCATCAAATAGACAGAAGTAGAGAAGGATGAGAATTTTTTTCCGAGAGCAGGTAAAAAGATAAGCTAGACTTCCGTGGAAGCATAAATTGCCAAATAGACAGAAATGGAGAAGAATGAGAATGTTTTTTCCGACAGCAGATAAAAAGACACGCTAAACTATCACGAAGGAATAAATCATCAAATAGACAGAAGTGGAGGATTAGAATTTTTTTCGAAAATAGATAAAAAATACGGTAAACTACCATGGAGGAATAAATCTTCTAGTAGAGAGGAGTGGAGGAGTATCAGAATGTTTTTTCCGACAACAGATAAAAAGATACGCTAAACTACTACGGAGGAATAAACACTCTAATAGACAGGAGTGGAGAAACATGAAAATTATTTTTTTGACGGCAGATAAAAAGATCAGCTAGACTACCGTGGAGGAATAAATTACCAAATAGACAGAAATGGAGAAGAATGGGAATGTTTTTCCAACAACAGATAAAAAGACACGCTAAACGATCCCGAAGGAGTAAATCATCAAACCGACAGAAATGATACGCTAAACTACCGTGGAGGAATAAATCTTCTAATAGACAGGAGTGGAGAAGAATAAGAATGTTTTCTCCGACAACATTTAAAAAGACACGCTACACTGTCACGAAGGAATAAATCTTCTAATAGACAGGAGTGGAGAAGGATGAGAATGTTTTTTCGACAACAGATAAAGAGATAAGCTAAACTACCGTGGAAGAATAATTTACCAAACAGACAGAAATGGAGAAGAATGGGAATGTTTTTCCAACAACAGATAAAAAGACACGCTAAACTATCACAAAGGAATAGATCATCAAACCGACAGAAATGATACGCTAAACTACCATGGAGGAATAAATCTTCTAATAGACAGGAGTGGAGAAGGATGAGAATGTTTTTTCCTATAAAAGATAAAAAGGTACGCTGAACTACCATGGAGGAATAAATCATCAAATAGACAGAAGTAGAGAAGGATGAGAATGTGTTTTGCGACAACAGATTAAAAGATACGCTAAACTACTACGGAGGATTAAATCATCAAGTAGACGGAAGTAGAGAAGGATGAGAATTTTTTTCCAAGAGCAGATAAAAAGATAAGCTAGACTTCCGTGGAAGAATAAATTACCAAATAGACAGAAATGGAGAAGAATGAGAATGTGTTTTCCGACAGCAGATAACAAGACACGCTAAACTATCACGAAGGAATAAATCATCAAATAGACAGAGTGGAGGATGAGAATTTTTTTCGAAAATAGATAAAAAATACGGTAAACTACCATGGAGGAATAAATCTTCACGTAGAGAGGAGTGGAGGAGTATTAGAATGTTTTAAAGATACGCTAAACTACTACAGAGGAATAAACACTCTAATAGACAGGAGTGGAGAAACATGAAAATTATTTTTTTGACGGCAGATAGAAAGATAAGCTAGACTACCGTGGAGGAATAAATTACCAAATAGACAGAAATGGAGAAAAATGGGAATGTTTTTCCAACAACAGATAAAAAGACACGCTAAACGATCCCGAAAGAATAAATCATCAATCCGACAGAAATGGAGAAGGATGAGAATTTTTTCTGACAACATATAAAAAGATACGCTAAACTACAATGGAAAAATAAATTCTCTAATAGACAGGAGTGGAGAAGAATAAGAATGTTTTCTCCGACAACATTTAAAAAGACACGCTACACTCTCACGAAGGAATAAATCTTCTAATAGAGAGGAGTGGAGAAGGATGAGAATGTTTTTTCCGACAACAGATAAAAAGATAAGCTAAACTACCGTGGAGGAATAATTTACCAAACAGACAGAAATGGAGAAGAATGGGAATGTTTTTCCAACAACAGATAAAAAGACACGCTAAACTATCACGAAGGAATAGATCATCAAACCGACAGAAATGATACGCTAAACTACCATGGAGGAATAAATCTTCTAATAGACAGGAGCGGAGAAGGATGAGAATGTTTTTCCCGACAACAGATAAAAAGACACGCTAAACTACCACAGAGGAATAAATCATCAAATAGACAGAAGTAGAGAAGGATGAGAATTTTCTTCCGAGAACAGATGAGAAGATATGCTAAACTATCACGGAGGAATAAATCCTCTAATAGAGAGGAGTGGAGAAGGATGAGAATGGTTTTTCCGACAACAGATAAAAAGACACGCTAAACTTTCGCGAAGGAATAAATTACCAAATAGACAGAAATGGAGAAAAATGAGAATTTTTTCCGACAACAGCCGACGGAGAGCTAAGAAGACGAAAAAGGAACGAAATGCTTCAAAACGGTTTCCTTTATTGAATTTTATCTGCCCTCGAGTACCTAATTCGTAAATAATTTTATATTAATTTTCTTGGCCACTAGCTATTAGCTATCTGTTAGTGTCCCTTTTTTCCATTATATTTAATCAAGAGTTATTGCTCCTTCTGTTTAAATCATCCTGCATCCAATTAATGTATTTAATATTACCTAAAATCATCATCTTCTTTTGATCCCCTTCCCCTACACGAATTTTCTTCTTTCATTTCTTTCTCGCTTCTTTCCATCTCTATGTCCCTTTGTTTCTCTCCATATACAACTCGTTTGTTATAAGCTAATCCGATTTATACAGTCGCTATAAGTGTGCTTCTTCTCTTTCTTCTTATGCGCTCCCTGCATATTTCCCTCTTTCTTTAATCCCACCTCCTTTTCTTTATTGTTTCGCCTTATTCTCTAAATTCATCTATTTCCAATAAACCTTTTAAAAGTATTTCGTAAAGGTCTTCTATCTTCAAATATTTTCCTCCCTCTCCTTTCCTATAATTTTCTGCTCCTTTTTAATTTCTTGCTTTTCTTTGGTACTCCTTGTTATTCCTCCTTCATTGGATTTTTATGCCAACTCCTCGTCTTTTAGACCTCTGCCAATTGTCTTTCTACCTTGCCTTTATTTTTTCCTTTCTCTCGCTCGCAGAGAGCGTTATAAAGTTACTAACGCAAATGTCGTTTTTCCGGGTTTGTAAAGGGCGGATCAAGAACAATTATAAAGAATAATAAATCGGATCCGGAGTTCGGCTATGAACAAGAAGTGCAGCAAAAATATTATTCACAAAACTATTTCAATATTATGCTTGCAATTCAACTGCAATGGCTCGAGTAATAATAAAACTTTCAGAGTTAAAACTCGAGCGCTAAATCATAATGATAAAGGGGAAATTTGCCCTAGAGCGCCAATAAAATCCGGTAATGCACTCTCGTGTAATATAACTTTCCGGGTGGTTCATTTTTTACTTTGACTTTATTTACGTTTCCAGCGCTAAATACGAGTGAAAAATGAAACTGCATGATAAATGAAAAACAGATGCGACAAATCTGAATTTAATAATTATGAGCGATAGATGGGGAGAAAATGGAAAGAGAATTTTTCAGTTGAGGCGGGCAAACATGAAATAATTATGATTTTAGTTTTGTACAAATAAAAATTCCCTTTTGGTAACAAAAACTCGTAATAAAATGCTATAACAATTACAACGCACAGACAAAACAATGAATTCCGGATTAAAAATCCTCAATAAAGCACAAAAGCGGAATTCTGGCGTGAAAGGCTATTTTCCCAACTAGTTATCAGACACAAAGCATCGTTTTTGCAAATGAAGCTTAAAGCACCCTTTTATTCGGAAGTACCAAGTTGAGTAGTTAAATTTCACCAGGAAAAAACTATAACGGAATGTGCTTTGTATCCTTTTGTACGCTTCAAGGGTTAATGCGAGGATAAACTGAAACAGTGGCGTACCACATGGTTAAAAGAAGAATTCATACATTAAGGGTTGCAAATTAGTACATAATTATTATCTGTTTGTTAATAACTGTTACTACCCTGAACAATAGCAAAATCGAGCCCAAAACTCTAAGAGGGCCCGTTATTGAGATTGCGTTTTAGTCGTAACACTTTAGCTGTGGTTACCAGCTGCCAGGTTTGCACACAAGTAACCTAACTTTACCGAAGAAAACCTCTAATCATTAGCCTTTTTAGTTTGAACTTTTAAGTACGGTTTTGTGTAGTACGTCCCTGGAGAATTGCACCAAAGCCGATCTCAGCAGAATAAATAAACTTCCACAAGACGCACTACAATTGCAAATTAGATTCAATAGTGATGGATAAAGCCGAAAGTTTGGAAATGTTTACACAAGACGCGCCGAGGATAATCCGGAATATAAAGACGTCTCGTTCTCAGACACCAAACATGCGCCTTAACAAGGGATGTTCAGAGATGATACACAGCAAGGAAGAAAAATTCTGAAGCTCAAAAAGCTTTGTTTGACTTTTCGAGTTTCGGGCTTGCGGAGCTTAAAATATGATAAATTCAAACACAAAACAAATAAATAATACAACAAAACAAATATACGAGTTTTTGTGTACTTTGATGTATTGATACAGAGAAAATGTTTCAAATCTGACTTCATGTTGTAGTTTGTTTAAATATAATTTCAGAGTTGAGTAATTGGGAAATTTACACATTTTAGATTTCTGGAACATTTGTTAAACATGAAAATAAAGAAAACTTATTTAATTAGTCCAAATTAGTTTAAAATTCTCGGAATAATATAATTTCAGTAAACACTATAATAATTTTAGGCTTTTTGTTAGGTTGTTTTTTCTCCTTTCACCTGGATCTGTCTACCTTTGGTTTGGAGACACTTCTGCCTATAAGGTTTATTGTGTTCACCCTGGTAGTAACTCACACCCAATCCATGATCTTACTTCCTTATACCATGCCGAACATGTCATCCACGGGGGGTGTATTTAAGTCTTCCGGTTCCATATAGGGTTGTCTGAATATCGTAATCTTCTACGAGTGAGCGCATTGCAGCTGCATAGAATATGCATTGCTGTTTCTGGACCTCACTGTAGAGTCTGCATATGGGGCCTCCATTGAATTTCCTAATCCTCCTGAGGTGATCTTTGACAGTCGTGTGTCCTGTTAGGAGGCCCGTAAGGAGGTCTTGTTTATCATAATCAGTTCTGTGACTCTGTTTGTGCAAGGTTCTTTAATAAATGCCTTCCTATGAATTAATCCTGGTCTGTTGGCTAGTAAATTTTATGTTGGCTGCAAATCCATTCGCTGATAAAGCTACGTATTGCACATCTTGATACTCCCAATGCAGGTTCAGGACCGAATTAGGGCCCTGTTGATCCCTGGCTTGCGTGTTCATCCAGTATTTCGTTACCTTCGATCCCGTAAAATCGCGGAACTCAGATCAGTCTCACAATGTTCTGCCTTGGCAGGTGATTGAGTTCTTCGTAGCATTCCTAGACCAGTTCGGATGAGGCCTTAAAGCGTTAGAGTACTTTTAGGGCGGCTTGCTTGTCCGCTTGGATATAGATACGCCTGTCTGCGTAAGCCCTTCTATTATTTTCTAGCGCACATTCTAGTATCGCGTACATTTGCGTTTGGAAAATAGAGGCGTACCTGTTAAGTGCAAAGCTGAGACTTTACCTTGTCTTTACACCATATGCTCCTGTTTGATTTCTGAGCCTTCCGTGTACCAGATCCTCCTTCCAGGTCCAGGTTTGTTAGGTAAAGTTTCTACTATTCAATGTTATTTTATGTTTGAATTTCTTATTTGTTTGTCCGTTAACTTACGATTAGTAACAGTGAAAAAGGGTGTATTTTATGCTTTCTATACAAGGTATTACAAATTTAAAAGATATGTAGGAGATTCAAAATAGACTTTCTTATAATGAGAAACTCATTTCCGGAAACGCACCGTTTTTGAGCTACAGGTAACAGTACAAGGGTGGTTCATCATTCCTGTTCCTGATGTAGAAGCAAATGACTTAGGCATTTGAAACAACTTTGTTTCTCAACAATCCCATAAAAGGTTAACACACTTAGTATAAAGATGATGCAGAGCTTGAGTGCTCTTAGAAAACTACTCTTTGTCCTGCACTGCAAACCACTTATTCACAGCAGTCATCTCTGAGCCATCGTCCGAAAAATGAATTCCCCAAATATGTTCTTTTAATTTCGGGAACAAGTTAAAGTCACTGGGGGCAGATTAGGCGAATACGGAGGTTGTTCTCCAATTTTAAATCCAGCATTGTGGATACCAGCCACAGAAATACAGCTCTTGTGAGCGGGAGTGTTGTCTTGGTGGAATAGAAAGACGCGTTTTAATTTTCCACACCTGTTTTGCCACGAACTTTTGCGTAATAGTATCCCGTTATTGTGTGTCCAGTATTAGGGTGGAACAATTTAAAAATTATTTTTATATTAAAACCCCTGGGGTCCTAAAATGTTCATTTTGGGTTAAGATTAAAATCTAAAAAAAAAATTTGGAACAAAAATTGTCTTCATGCTGGGCACGTCGCATGACGTCACTATACAGACAAGTGTCTTGCGTAAAGTGTAAACATGCATATTTTGGACTGATTTTTTTTGTATCTTTATTATAGCTCCGGAAAAGGTCATCGAGAGCCGAGGCATCTTAATATTTCATTTTTAAAAACTAATCTTTTTTACAATCGCTCCGGTTTATCCGATCGTTCTGCTGCGACAATAGCCAGCGCCGTGTTGGAAGATATTGGTCTGGTAACAAAAAGTAACACCTCAAATGTAGTCGATCGAATGACAATAAGAAGAGCAAGGAAAACAATGCGATTAAAGTTAGGCAGAGTTACTAGAAGATGACGCTGGTTTTGGTCTATATTTTGATGACCGAAAGGATAAGAGCTTAAAGCAAGACTTTGTTGATGGAAAATATTATCGCAGTATAATAAGCGAGGAACATGTATCGCTGATAAAGGAACCACGATCAATTTATCTTGGCCATGTTACGCCAATCGCTGGATCCGGCCTAAATATTACAGCAAGTATTACAGCCTTCCTACAAAAACATCAAATACACGTATCGAGAATTACTGCAATTGGATGTGATGGAACTGCGGTAAATACTGGTACGAAAAGCGGTGTCATTAGACTTTTAGAAGAAGAACTAGGAAGACCGTTACAATGGCTCATATGTCAGTTCCATGCGAACGAATTACCACTTTACCATTTATTACACCACCTGGACGGCAAAATAAGAAGACCCCGCGGATTTTCAGGGCCCATTGGAAAGCAGTTAGATAACTGTGAGAGCCTTCCTGTTGTAGTATTTGCTAAAATTCAATTTATTGTTTCTGCGAATTTTGATCAATCTGATCTCAGCACCGATCAAAAATATTTGCTGGAAATGTGTCAGGCTATATCTGTGGACTATTGCCCATCAGATTTGGGTCAAAGAAATCCTGGAAAATTATCACATGCTAGATGGTTAACTACTGCTAATCGAGTCTTACGATTATATGTTGCTACAAATGAGCCCTCTGAAAATCTGAAACCGCTAGTGACATACATAATGCGAGTTTATGCGCCTATTTGGTTTAGCATTAAATCAGAGACTTTATGCACAAATGGTGCAAAACACCTATTTCAAATGATTAGTTTGTCCCGGTATCTAAATGACGAATTAAAAAAAGTAGTAGATCTGGTTATCCAGCGGTATGGATACTTCGGCCACCCTGAAAACATACTTATCGCTATACTGTCTGATGAAAAGCCAACTGTTAGAAAATTGGCTTATAGACAAATACTTAAAATCAGATCTTTATTGAAAACAGATTCAAAAACATTTAGAACATTTACCATTCCTGATTTTAATTTTAAGGCATCTGATTATGTCGATTTAATTTTTTGGAGCACAGTCAAAGTATCTGAACCACCACTAACATTTAAAATTCTAAATATAGAAGATATTCTGAAAAAGCCATCGTTGATAAGGTAAAATTTGATAGCTTTCCCTGCCATACTCAAGCAGTTGAAAGAACAGTAAAGTTAATTACTAAAGCATCAGCAGCAATTTGTGGAGAAGATTCATCTGACGGTTTTGCCCGAACCACTCTAAAATCAAGAACTTTGATGCCGTCTTTCGGAACCAAATCAGAATATCGTACTAAATAATGTTTTTTATATGCATTTGTTGACTTTCTTGCGAAGTATGTATACGAGTTTTGTATTTTTAGTGATGTTTGTTACGCATGGAATAAAAATATTAAAATATCACGATAAATTTTTTTTCATGAAAAAAAAAGTTAATAGTTATTATTGTCTAGCGGTGCAAAATTATCACTTAGTTGTAAAACGTAGTACCTAAAAAATGTAATACTTATATATGTCACTTGTTTTCATACTCAGCAAGACATTTTTTTAGTTATGACGTCACCTGGCTTGCGCAACATGAAGGATTTCTTTTTTCTTTATTTTGTTTGTGCCATAATTATTTTCACACTGTTTAGCACTTTTTCTAGCCCCAGGACACTCAAATAAAAAATACCTAAATATTCCTATCTGCAAATGTTCCACCCTAGTGTCCAGGTGGTAAATAATCAACAAAAGAAGTCCATCAGAATCCCAAATCTACTGTTGCCATATTACGTCCGGCCGATGAATGCACACGGAACTTTCATGATGACGGAGAACCACGATCTCTCCAAAAATCCATCCAAATCCATGTCTATTAATCTCAAATTGCTCGCAGCAGTGAGCAACCTGACCCGCTACTGATCAGGTGACAACATTTTCGGAATCCATTAAGCGCAGACTTTTTCAGACCCTATTCTTCATACATACATTTATCAACGCTTCCAACGGAAAAGCCACATGTCTCAGCAATATATTTGACGTTAATTTTCCGATCACTCAGTGAACCAAATCAATATTTTCTTGAGTGGCAACAGTTTTTGGTGTTCCAGCACCTGGTGCATGTTGATGTGATTGCTTTCCGTGAAATCCCGGCGCCAATTCTTTCTGACTTGATATGACGGAGTAGAATCACCCAACACCTTGGACATGTAATTATAAATTTCTGGCGGTGATAAACCCTTATTAAAAAGGTACTAGATCACAGCTCCTGTCTCGAATTTTTCCATTTCAACAAAACCACCAGTACTATGGTATTATTAATTGTATAACTTATATAAACAAGAAGATAGGCACCTGCAACTTGGCATATATTAATGTCAATAACTGACGTTTCTAGGAAAAAATGTGCATTTGTCGGCGAATTCCTTCTATGTTAGAGACAATAATTGATGAATCATCCTCATAGTTATCTAACTGAATGTTGTTTTACATCTCATTGGCCCCATTTACTTAATCTTCTTCCAAGAAGTATTGCCAGAATTGTTGGAAGAAGTACCATAGGGGATTCTTCAACAGGTGTGATTGCAACATGACGGTGCGCCAGCATACTTTTCGCCTCCATCCGAAACTACATCAACCCATGACGGCGATGGATTGGTCGAGGGAAACCAGTGGCGTGACTGCCACGCTTCCCGGCTACCTATCCTAGATTTGTTTTTATGTGGCCACATGAAGAGTCCAGTTTATTAGACGTATGTCGAGTCTGAAGAAGATGCTGCTGCGTATAACTTCCAAACAACGTCTGACATTGTTGAAAGTGTATACCAAAATATACTTCGGATTCGTAATGCCCTCATAGAAGTTGGTGGTCGTCATTTTCAGCAATTATTGTAGTTTTTGACATATAAATAAATAGAATTAATATAAGCGTTACTTGTACTATTTGACTATTATGAGCATTACTCGTAAGTCCAGTCTTAGTTCGTAAACGGTGCGTTTCCGAATATGAGGTTCTTGTTATATATCTAATATTGAATTCCCTACATACCCTATACATTTATAACACCTATTCATTAACACCCTGTATGTTTCAGTTTTTCAGTAATAAACGGGAAGCATTCACAAAGTGGAAAACATTATTTAAAGTATATGTTAATTACTTCCAGGCTATTTTTCACATTTTACAGGAATTATATTATTTTCTATTTAATAAACAGTAGAATTTAGTATATGTTTTTCCAGATATATGAGGACAGATATCTTCTTCTTTTAGTGTTCTGTCTCCTACGACACGCAGCGATCTTCTATCCTATGCCTGTATTGCGCGTTTCTACTTCTACTCCAGAGACGACTAACTAGGCCGAATACCTTGCTGGTTTGCCCTTACCTTGCCGATGTTCTGATGTACTGGGAACTGAACTTGAGATTTTCAGTGTAGTAGTCAAACGCGTTGGCCTCTAGCCCACGTTTTCTTCAGAATAGATATAAAACATGGTATAGTTAGAAACTTCAAATGAGTTAATCTAACTGCTATACTTACATGTTAAGGTATTGCATACTCTTAAATCAGTAAAATGCAGAGCCTACAAAAAAATGCTGCGAATGAAATAATTTATTGTAAAAAACGAGACATTTCTCAAATTATTGAAAATTGTAAAACATACATCAGGAGAATGGTTCCAATTATACAAATTAAAATTTGTGGCGTATTAGACGCTTAAAAGATTCTAAACAGGGTGAGTCTGCCAAGACGAATCAGCTTGATATCCCGGATATTTAGAGTATCAGGAAAAATATTTTTGAGTAGATTGTAGTAGGCAGTGTCCCTTATGTATAGGTACTAACAATTCCCATTTCAACGGGATTACTCAATTTGTATAAACTGCTTCTAAACATTGTCGTTTCAAATATTAAAAGTTGGTTAGAACGTTACCCTCCGCAAAATGTTGTGCATTTGGTCTGTCAAATTAATGCGGTATTAACGTAAGATTGAAAATGCATCAAAAGTATATCTAATCGAAATCACTTACCGGGAAAACAGAGTTGTGCAGATACTGTCTTACCAGATACTTTTAGATACGGCATTCCGTATATACAAATTTGTTATTCGTCGCTTTATATGAATCAATTTCTTAATTTGTTTGCCGCTTTGTAAGAATTGGTCACACTATTTTAATTGCCGTTTGTATATTGGATACAGTTTTGGTTACATTGCGTCTTTGAAGAATGGAGCATTGTTAAGCTTGTTGGTGTTTCCCGTCTTGAAATAATTTACGATCGAAGGAGTCCCAGATTTGTTCAAGGTTTTTCTTTGTGGGATGTTTTTCACCGTGCAGACGGAATTGCTAGAGAGCACTTCTCAGAATTCATTTGTTTTGCTGCATTTCAATATTGCTTCCCAAGGGTTTTCCCAAAACCTGCACGTGGTATTCCTTCTAGAATAAAAATTAGGCTGGACACTGTTCTGTAGCGGGGGAAAGTTAGTGGAAGCTAGACCTTTGAGATAGACGGACGCAACTTCGAATATAGTTTTCTTTTCCTTTGTGGCGCCTCTGTTAAGTTTATCGTATTACCGTTTGCTGTAGAGCATAATCACATCGACTTAAAGTCAGATAAATAAAAATAACAGAATGTTCGCTTTGGAGTTGGACAATTTAAGTTAAAATGTGAATGATATTGCTACACAATTTACGACCTTTCCGTTTACAGACCTCTTTAAATGCGCTCTTCACTTAAATATCAGTCATTAAATAATTCTTAATTTGCATGCGGTATCATTATGGGACGCCTTCAATGGCAGCAGCACAGTGAGTAAGAATACTTCAGGGTAGCACCGTAATTTAAAAAACTATTACCTAATCAAATAAAATTATTATTTGTGAAGTGAAAAGAAAAAAAAAAGGAAATCGTGCAAGTGTTTTGCTGGAATTTGGTTCGTTCCCGTCGTCCGAAAAAGTCTCGCTTCTGTCTCCACGTTAACTGACCTAGTTGGAAGCAACTTGGCCCTCTACAGGGGCGTACCAGCTACACCTCGTCCCAACGCTGCCCCGAAGAACGTTGTCTTCCTCCTCTTTATTTTTTTCGATCCCGCAACCGGAAATCGCCGCCGTTGTGCCTGCCTCGTTTTAAGCCATCCACCGGAATTCAAGGTAAAAACTTCCAGTTTTGTGTTGTGACAAACAAACCTTTTTCAGTCGGCATATGTGTTGTTAATTTGTTTTATAATAAAATTACCAGATTATGTTATATTTTTGTGAACTTCAGCGTCACTGGTGTTTCGTAGCTGAATGCAGAACGTAAATCTCGTTGCACCAGTGGCGGCGAGTCCATTTCTCTGAACGTTCAAGAATTAAAATTCCGTAATTCAAACTTTTTGGGTTATAACTTGTGTCATTTTACTGTACTGTCGTATTTTAACCATTTCATTATATGCGTTTTAAAGTTTACTGTCTCTTATTGTGTCTTTTGTACTTGTTGGTGTAAGACTTTTGCAAGCTTTAAATATATAGGAGGAGGCACAATAAAGGTAAGTTCCGTTCCCGTAAGCTGTTGGCTTCTCGGCCTTACACCAGGACCTACAATCAGCTGGATTTGGAAGGTGGCGCCTACTTATTTTGACTCGCCCTGTACACAACTAAAGATTTTCTCCCATAAGCGATTTTCACGAACTCCCCTCTACTCCTCTGAGCTAAGCTGTAGGCCTTTTCCATCAAGCTAGTTACGAATCGTCGAAAAAGCTCGATTGGCCCGTAACATATTATCGACTGCAATCATTAGAACATACACTTTTTGGTATAAAATCATTTTTATAGATTATAGAAGAAATTGATTCACTGTTATATGTAATACTGTCATCCCGCAACGAAAGTTGAAATGGACTAATGTGTTGAAGCCCCAGGTTTTCACATGAAGAACTCGGTTTTCATTGCAGGGAGGGGACAATTTTTTGTAAATTCAAATTACGGTTTTTGTTGAGTTGGGAATTATACCAATTCGTGTTTCACCGAATATTGTTTATTTAATAAAAATAATTGTATTGTAGTATGTCCAATGGTTCGCTAAACCCTACTGATGGCTAAAGTAAAATGAAAGAAGTAGATTATCAAAGGGATTGGTAATACCACTAACAATAACAAATAAAAATTAATTTGAATGAATGAAAGAATTTAAAAAATTGTGGCCGCGTTGGAATCATTGAATCGTCGGAGTTTGTAGCTTCAACTCCATTTTGACTCTCGTTGCGTCATGTCATTATTACATATAATAGTGTATATCATTAACGGGTTCATTACTTATGATTGATGAATTAATGCAAATGAATATATACTAAACATACTAAACTCCTTTTAATATCTGTAGAGAACCTCTTGTTTAAATAAATTTAAATTGTTTCAGAAACAGTTAATGAAAGAATTTAAACTTCATTTCCCTACTATCCATTTATATATAAATATATATAAATTACTACGTATAGTACAAACGCGTACGCTATACGGGTTTCAGACATGCATCCTGAAATGCTGAAATCAATACTGTCAGAAACTATTGGTAAATAGCCATTTCCCACTTGCAACGTGTGCAACATATCTATTCTGGAAACTGTCATCAGTGTCATCGCAATAAATGCACGCTCTAACCTTGTGGCTGAGAAATATGTCTGCATTAAACCGCAGTCGCCACATAAGCTGCATATGTAATAGCTCGAGTCGAACACCTCCTAGAAATGCACTTCCATCTCCTTAATAGTAATTTGCAAATGCAAGGCGTTAGTTCAACATAAAATAAAATAAGTTTGTTAAAAGCGAGTACTTAAAATCGTTCCCTTCCTGAATTTTTTGCGTTGCCGATTTACACGTAAATAAACGAAATTCCTCAAAATAAAGCTAAATATTCCCAATAATAATTACGAACTTCTCTAAAAATGTTGAATATGTACATTAATAGTTACGAAAGTTATCGTACTTCCTTAAAAAAGTTGAGTACGCGCATTAATAGTTACGAAAGCAAATGAACTTCCTTGAAAAATGTAGGGTTTGTTCATTAATGGAACGAAAGTTAATCACCTGCCTTAAAAAATTGCGTATGCCCAATAATAGTTACGCAAGTTAATTACCTGTCTTAAAAAGAATGAGTATGTCCAGTAATAGTTACGGAAGATTCGAAAATTCCTTAAAAAATAGATTATACACATTAATTGTTACAAAAATTACATACCTTCCCTAAAAAACATTGAATATGTCCATTAATGGCAAAGAAGGTTATCAACTTTTAAAAAACTTGAGTATGCTCAATAATAGTTACGAAAGTTAACCATCTTAAAGAAGTTGAATATCACTATAAATAGTTACAAAAGTCAACAAACTTTCTTAAAGAAATTAAATATCCCCATTAATAGTTATGAAAGTTACCGTCCTTCATAAAAAGAGTTAAATATGTCTATTAATTGTTGCGAAAGTTAGCAAACTTTTAAACAAGTTCACTTTGGCAATTAACAGTTACGAAAGTTAACAAACTCTCTTCAAGAAAGTTAAGTGTGTCCATTAATAGTTACCAAAGTTAACCAACTTCCTTTAAAACAGTTGCTATGTTAATGAACTGTTACAAAAGTTAATCAACTTCTCTAAAATAAGGTTCCTATGCCCATTTATAGTAACGAAAATCGTTAAAAGTTAATCACTTGCTTTAAAAAAATGAGTATGCCCTATAATAGTTACGAAAGTTAATTACCTGTCTTAAAAAGAATAAGTTTGTCGAATAATAGTTGCGGAAGATTATACACATTAATAGTTACGAAAATCAACGAACTTCCTTAAAATTGTTGAATATCCCCATTAATAGTCAAAAAACTTAACGACCTTCCCAAAAAACAGTTGAGTATACGTATTAACTTTATGAAAGTTAACAAACTCCCTTAAAGAAAGTTAAGTGTGTCCATTAATAGTTACCAAAGTTAACCAACTTCCTTTAAAACAGGTGTATTCATTACCAGTAACGAAAGATAATCAACTTCTCTAAAATAAGATTCCCATGCCCATTCATAGTAACGAAATTCGTTAAAAGTTAATTACTGGCCTTAAAAAAATGAGTATGCCCAATAATAGTAACTAGAGTTAATTACTTGCCTTAAAAGAATTAGTTTGCCAAGTAATAGTTACGGAAGATTATAAAGATTAATAATTACGAAAATCAACGAACTTCCTTAAAATTGTTGAATATCCCCAGTAATAGTTAAAAAACTTAAGAACCAAAAAACAGTTGAGTATGCGTATTAACTGTTACGAAAGTCAACAAACTTCCTTAAAGAAAGTTAAGTGTGTCCATTAATAGTTACCAAAGTTAGCCAACTTCCTTTAAAACAGTTGGTATATTCATTATCAGTAACGAAAGATAATCAACTTTTCTAAAATAAGATTCCCATGCCATTCATAGTAACGAAATTCGTTAAAAGGTAATAACCTGCCTTAAAAAAATGAGTATGCCCAATAATAGTTACAAAAAGTTAATTATCTGTCTTAAACAGAATGAGTATGCCAAGTAATAGTTACGGAAGATTCAAAATTCCTTAAAAAATAGATTATACACATTAATAGGTACAAAATTACCCACCTTCCCTAAAAAAATTAAATATGCCCATTAATAGCTACGAAGGTTATCAACCTTAAAAAACGTTGAGTATGCTCAATAGTACTTAGGAAAGTTAACCACATTAAAAAAAGTTGAATCTCTATAAATAGTTACAAAGGAATTGAATATCCCCATTAATAGTTATGAAAGTTACCGATCTTCATAAAAAAGAGTTGAATATGCCTATTAATTGTTACGAAAGTTAACAAACTTTTAAACGAGTTGACCTGGGCAATTAACAATTACGAAAGTTAATAAACCTTCTTAAAGAAAGTTAAGTGTATCCATTAATAGTTTCCAAAGATAACCTTCCTTTAAATAAGTTGGTATATTCATTAACAGTAACGAAAGTGAACCAACTTCTCAAAAATTCGTATCCCATTGATAGTAAAGGAATTTAACAAAAAACGTTGAGTATGCCCATTAATAGTTATGGAAGTTAATCACCTGCCTTAAAAGGCATGAGTATGCCGCGTAATAATTAGAGAAGAGTCCAAACTTCCTCGAAAAGAATTGATTATGCACAAAAATAGTTACGATAGTTAAAGCACCTTAAAGAAGTTTGAATATCTCTATAGTCATGAAAGTCAAACTTCCTTAAAAAAAGGTGAATATCCCCATTAATAGTAACAAGAGTTACCAACCTTGCGAACAGTTGAGTGTGCCTACTAATTGTTACGAAAGTTAATAAACTTAGAAACAAGTTGGGTATGCCCATTATTACTTACGACAGTTAACGAGTTTCTCCAAAAATATCTGAGAATTCTCATTAACAGTTAAGAAAGTTAACCAACTGTCTAGTTAAAAGTTAAGCGTGTCTATTAATAGTTACGAAGCATAACAAGCGTCTTTAAACTTGTTGAGTAACGCCTTTAATAGTTACGACAATTAAGAGATTTCGCTAAGAAAAGTGAGAATGCTCACTGATATTTACGAAAGTTAATTATTTTCCTTAAGAAAATTCCATAATGCTCATTAACAGTTGCGAAAGGTAACTAAGTTCTTAATAAGAAGTTAATTATGCCTAATAATAGTTGCGATAGAGACAAGCGTCTTTTAACAAGTCGAATACAACCACAGTTAACTAGCTACCTAATAAAAATTTAAGAATGCCTATTAATAGTTACGAAAGGTGACGAATTTCTTAAAGGAATACTGAAAATGCCCATTAGTGTATAAGAATGTTAACGAAATTTCCAAGGAAAAGTTATGGGTGCCCAATAGATACGAAGTTAACGAATTTCCTCAACAAATCTGAGAATACCCAGTTAAAGAAGTTGAGTATGGCTACTAACAGATATGAAAGATACCAAATTTTTGAAAATGTTTGTTATCTGTCATTTCTTCCGAGGCTGTACCTTTGTGTAGAGTGGCCTTCACAATACCTAGAAGCTGCTTTGAATCACCATACCATTTTGGGTTTCTGTAACTTTCTTCTAAAAAATTTAAAACTTTGCTAACGCAAAAATAGTTTGCACTGTGAAGTTTACAGGATTGATGTGTAATTCAATTTCATATTGTAGTCAACAAGAATAAAGGAAGAAGAGCACAGAACATACCAATCGAAATAAGGGAGCTAGTAGCCGAACAAGCGGGGAACAAGGGCGAGATGGCATTATAGCCATAATCCTAGAGATAAAATCCTTTACAATCGCCTCATTAATAAACTAAAACCTAAACTAAAAGAAATTAGAAATAAAACCCTTCAAAAATATGTAGAAAACTTAACACGTAAAGCAACTCTATATGGAAAGCTACGAAAGGATTTAAACGTCCAGAACCTGCAGTTTTCCCGATCCGAAAACAGGATGACAGTTGAGCGATATCTGATAATGCAAAGTCTTCCAACGACATACAGACTGGCCAAACAGCGAAATCGAGGCATTGTTAGAGGCATCTCTCCAGTTAGTCCCACCAATCGCTAATTTTACAAGAAGGGAAATTGAGAATGAAATGAAACACCCAAGCAAGAAAAAAGCTCCTGAGTTTCTAATTACAGGCAAAGTCTTATCCGAACTAACAGCGGTTGGAATATTATTTATAAAAAGATTATTCAACTCTATACTCAGATTATCTGATTGGCCTACGCAATTTAAATATGTCCACATTTTGTTATTCTAAAACCAGGTAAAACACCGACCGATAAGTCTTTTATCAGTGACATCGAAGCTACTAGAAAGATTAATACTTGAAAGGTTGAACGAAAATAACTTTATAGAGGCTTGGTTAGCAAACCATCAATTTGGTTTTAGTCATCCAACAATGTCATCGTATCACAAATACAATATATAAAGTATTTGAGGAAAAGACGTTCTGCGACAGTGTTTATGGATGTACAACAGGCATTCGACACAGTTTGGCATAGAGGACTATTATTTAAAATCAAACAGAATCTCCCATGTCACTATTATCAATTACTAAGGTCATACTTATCGTTTTGACTCTATCAAGTCAAGCAAGGTGTGAAACTGTCAGGAATGTATCCTATGGGATCGGGGGTTCCACAGGATAGCGTATTAGGTTCCATACTATATTTAATATACACAGAAGATGTACCTGTAATTCCATATACTACAATGGGACGTTCGCGGACGATACAGCAATCCTGACAACCAATGACGAAATAGGAATCGTTACACAACAATTATAAAATCACCCAAATCTTCTACAAAACTGGCTACACTTATTGAGGATAAAAGTAAATGAAAGCAAATCGTCTCGTGTTACGTTTACGCCCAGAAAAGAGCAACATCAACCAATTTTCATCAATAATGTAATAAGAAGCACGCTCGGAATGCATCTGGACAGTAGATTGACGTGGAGACTACATATAGCAAAGAGAAGAAAGGATATGGACATCAAGTTAAAAAAGTTGTATCGGTTGATAGGCAGAACATCTACACAGTCCCTCGAAAATAAAATCTTAATTTATAAAATTATTATGAAGCCTATTTGCACATACGGTCTCGGAATCGAGTATGCCAAATATTAACATAATACAAAGGATTCAGTCAAAAATCTTACGACAAATGGCAGACGCACAGTGGTTTCTGAATAATCTTACCCTCCACACTGACCTAAAAGTCCCGCTCACTAGAAAAAATCCATCAATGAGCAGCTATACATCAATAACGCCTGGACGCGCATCCAAACCCTTCTATTGAAGCCATACTAGTAGTGCCAGCCTTTAGACGCCTCAAGAAGAAATGGCCATGTGACCTGACCACCAATCCTTGAAGATTCTTGGGTAACACCATCGGGCCAATCCCTTCATATCCGTAATCATTACATCAGCTCATAGAACCTATATGTATTGTATATTACTTTCGCTGTTCTCACTGTTGAGTTAATTGTGCAATTAAAAAAATTGTAATCAGATTTAAATTTCGAAAAAAGATTTATAACCAAATAAACGTATCTGCTGTTGAAACAATTACGCAGTAATATTTGATTTAACTGAATCAAACCTTCTGTAACTCAGGTTTATCCAGCCTAATCTAACTTTACAACGTCATCTAACACAAGCTAACCTCTACCAATCAAAATAATTTTAGTATAACTTTTTTTTACCCATACCAACCAAACTTAACTGAAACTAACCTGAATCGATTTTCGCCTTATTTAAATGAATAGAAATTTAACATAATTTAAATTCGGCCTAAGCAAGCCTAATCTAATATTATCCTTGCTAAAACTAAGGTATCTTAAAAACAATTTGTTTGTCCTGACCTTTCCAACGACTTCAAAATATTCATCCTTTTCATGTGACTGTTTTCTAAGGAATTTGTTTTCGTATACTTTTTTTAGTTAATTATTTTCCTGGTTCTATTTCTAATCCAACTGATTTATCTTCAGTTTACCCTGATGATATATGTGTTTACCCAAATGGTTACGTATTATCTACTTGGTATTATATATGGTTTGCAAGCATTGGATGCTATTATGGTTGTTATATAAGATTGGTGTGTCTATGTAAGTAGTTGTTGGAAACAGTAGCGCAGTTAATATGGGTAGCTATATGAGTAGATAGTATGTGTTGCATGATTAATCATTATTCCCCTAGCAATCATTCGGGAGGTAGTCAGTCGGCAGAGGTTGCATCGTAAATGTGCCTACGTTGAACTACTATTATTATTATTATTATGAATGCAACGTTAATGTCGGGATGGCATCGACTGCCTTTTGCGTGGGGGTGTGGACACTTATTATGTTCTCCCCTTCGCATGTGGGGTTGAGGGAGCGCGTGTGAATAACAGAGAGACTGGCTATGGACTTGGTCTGTAGCTTAGATCCCTACGGAGGATTGGTGCACCAGAAGATATGCATAATTGTCGTAATTACTGTACGATTGCGAATGACTGCGGCCACAGCAGTTAGCCGGCAGATGAGCATCCGTATCCTCTTCGAGTTCCAATCCAGGCGCAGGGGGCTGGAGGATCCCCGGTGAGTTCAACTGCCCAACATTTATTGACAGATCAGTAAGTATGTGTATTATTATCTGATCGCATCCGCTGTTTGTTTACCCAGGAACTACATAAATGAAATGCAGAAGCGCTGCAACCGTATTTCAAGTTCAAGTGAGTAAAACTTAAATTGATTTAAGCATTAACTTTTAATCAAAAATTCTAGGACATTGTATTTATTGTCCTCTTCTTGAATATATTTCTTATTACACTTAATAAACAATACGATAGAATTGTAACCTATTTTTCCGTTGGTATCAAACAAATAGTTAAAAATAATGTGTATTGCTTTTTATAACAATCACGCTTGTAGAGGTTGTAAACTGCGGCTACGTGCGAAAAAAATAAATAAAAGGCCTCTCAACGTAATTTATTAGGCCATTTTGACCTATATCCCTGAAAGCCCCATCGTATATATTTTTTATTCACCTTATACCCACAAAAGGAAGCCGTCCGTTTTGTAACCTAGCAAACGTAATGTCCTGCTGTAGAAATATTTTCAGACCAACATTACCGACAGTATTTTTCTATTCTTCTCGCGTGTCCGAAAATAAAAGGAAACTCCTTGCAATCTCGAAAGCAGTCCGCCAAATAGCACTAGAAAATCCCTAACGTCTTACAAACGTATCCCGTAAATGAAGTCTGAAAGCCCCATGCAAAACGCTTCACGGACAAAAGGGCGCGTAACAAGTGGGGAGGAATTGTTAAGTAGCCAAAAGTTCTCTGGCAGGAGGATTCAGACGTATAAGCTAACTTGTAGGGCATCACCAGTTGAATCAGCCCAGAACGACGCGGCGGCGGCGGCGGTTTTTACTAGATAGGATCGTTTGCATTCCTCCGAGACGCCCTCGTATTTAACGAGACGGAAAATGGCGCGGTTCCCTTCGCGAAAAACAAAAGATACCTTTTAAAGAGAATTGCCACGTAAATCTATTTTTATAAGGCCCTCTGCCAGCCTTCCAATCTTATAAAAATGCCGAAGGGCTTACGTCGCTCTTTCTGAACACGAACAACATTAATTCCGAGTGGGCACCGAAGAGATTTGCGATGGATTACATAATATAGTACCAATACCAGAACTTTTAGATACAATTCCACTGGGAAACGTAAAAAACGTGAATAAGGTATCATTGCAGCTTGTTATATGTGAGAAGAGGGTGTTGTTTTTGTTTTATTAACGGAATAGTCTTATATGCTAGGACCGCAAGATGATATTCAAATGGAAGATCGCTAAAAGTATGCTCTCTAAAAGTATAGTGTCTAAAGTTATGGTGGTAGAAGTATGGGTGTACATCTTTACAAGTATAACTTCTAAAAAATAGCCTCTAAAGGTGTTGCCTACTGCAGAAGCACACGTTCATTACTATAACTTTAATTAACTCTAGCAAATAATGTATAATACATTATTTAAAAACTGCATACGAAACATCACAGAAAGCTGTCGAAAAATAAATAATCTTGCTTTAAAAAAATGCTCTCGGCGGAGTACCTGGTGGACAGGCAAAATTGTCTTCGTATCTTTATATATAGAGGTACAGATTGGCAAAGCAAAGCAAATGACTACAAATAATACCAAGAAAACGTTTGGGAAACAACTAAGAGCAGGAAGGTAGTTGTAGCAAGAGGAATAAGCTCTAAAGCAATGGTTTTTAAAGAAGTGCTCCCTAAAGAAACGTTCACTAATGGAACAATCTTTAAGGAATGGTCTCTAAAGCAATACTCTTTAAATATGTTGTCTCTAAATTATGATCTCTAAGAGTAGGGTGTTAAACTGCCTCCGAATTTTTGTCCAATCTTCAGAAGAAGGGATTTTGTCTAGAGCTATTTGAAAAGTATGTGGAATTAAGTCCGGTAATCTAGGAGGCCAAGGCATTGCGCATAATGAACATACTCATCATGTGTTGTTACAAATCTTATATAAGGCGGTATTTTCCTAATGTAAATATAACCTTCATGGGAGTCCTTTACGGCCGGGATACTTTTCTAATTCACTTGAAATGAAGAATTAAATATAACCCTGATGGCGATACAGCGGAAGATATAAGACAATTTGCCACTATTGAGTCTGGCAATGTAGTTGGCTTTGAATTTGAAACGGAATGTATTTACCATTGGACATGCATTTACCATTGGACTTCAATTGTTGGCTTGGTGAAGGACTTATCTTCAGAGGTATTCCCCAGCCAAATTACTTTAGTTAGACTAAGTCCCTACTGAAGATGACAGCTCAGTTGCCGAAATATGTATTTAGGTGTTATAAATATCGTGGTGGTAAGGGGTTTTCCAAAGTTTATATACTTAAACCACCGTTTCCAATCAATCCTATTATGTATTGACCAAGTGTAATTGGAAGTTTCTCTTCTTACCGATCCTTTACGATTACTGGTTTGTTTTAATATACTCACAAGATTTAGAATACAAGAAGAAACTAATTACAGTTATCCAGAAGATTAAGCAAAGGGAAAGAGTGGTATTTTTGATCTGACAACCTGGGTGTGCTTTACTAATATACAGGGTCACATAATAGTGCGGTTTTGTTTCTTAATGTCTTTTTATAGCAGCTTGAAAAAAACTTTCAATAGAAAAGTTGTTTGTTGGAATATTGTGCATATCTTACAATTATTGCCGACTATACAGGGTGTTTTAATAGGACAATGGACAACTTCTTTATTTTAAATAGAACATCCTGTATATTTTATAAAGCCTGATGATTCGTTGCTTTTTTGTTTAATTTCGTTTTTGTTCTAAAAAGCACAGCAAAACATGCAACTATTTGTAGTTTAAAATGTCAGTAAATAACTTTACTTTTACAAAATCCTAAATTCATTAATATATTTTTTTAAACTAAACAAACTTACATCTTATTACCATCGTTTCTGTTTTTTTTTCTATTAACTTTTTAATAATTTCTAAATATTTTC